>WNGS01164751.1:143517-146044 GCA_020271785.1 Procambarus virginalis | reverse complement strand
TGCTGGGGGTGTTCCTCTCTCTCTCTCTCTCTCTCTCTCTCCTCTCTCTCTCTCTCTCTCTCTCTCTCCCGCTATTCTGTCTTCTCCCACCGGGCCTCTCTCCTTCCTAGTCGGTGCATGTGCCTGTCACTCATGCCCCGCTCATCTCTGCTTCCTCCATCTTCACCCTCATCATCCACCCCTCTACACCCTCATCATCCACCCCTCTACACCCCTCATCATCCACCCCTCTACACTCTCATCATCCACCCCTCTACACCCTCATCATCCACCCCTCTACACCCCTCAGTCATCCACCCCCTCTACAACCCTCATCATCCACCCCTCTACACCCTCTCATCCACCCCTCTACACCCTCATCATCCACCCCTTCTACACCCTCATCATCCACCTATTGACATTCATCAAATCTGGCAACTCACCCCTTGTCTTTAAGACCCCCATGGCACCTCATAACCACCCCTTAAGAACCCTTAGCCCCTCTCCCGTCCCCTTAGCCCCTCAGCCCCACCCCTTATGCCCCCGCCCCCCCTGCCCCCAGCACCTTAAGGGAGACCCACTTTGCATGCCTCAAAAGTATAGTGAACAGATTTTTACTTGGCGTCTCGTTCTTGCCGTCATTAGAGTCAGCCCTGTGAGGTGAGCAGGAGCAGCCAGCAGCAGCAGCAGGAGGAGGAGCAGTCAGGAGGAGGGGAGGAGCAGGAGCAGCAGGAGTGGGGGAGGAGGATAAGCGATAAACATGGGGGTAAAAAATTAAGGACGAAAGCACTGGGGAAGAAGGAATCAGGTGAGAAAGACAGAGTGGGAAGCATAAACAAGGGAAGAGAGAGGGAGAGAGTAGAGAGTAGAGCACCCCCTCCACCCCCACCCCAGCCTCCACCCCCACACCCTCCACCCCCACACCTCCCCACCATTCAGGAGCTGCCTCGTTTGGGCCAATTATCGTTTTGCAGTTACCTATATTCTTATGTTCCAAAAACTCCTACGACCAAATTAAACCCCTACCGGTAAATAATCTTCAGGTAAACCGTCTACAGGTAATCCGTCTACAGGTAAACCGTCTACAGGTGAACAGTGTACAGGTAAACTGCAGTCTTGAGAGGTAAGGTTAGAACTGTCTCACAGCATCACACACCACCACACTTCCAGTAAGAATAGGGATGATTTGAGGTGCGCTCATTCCCTATTGAGACCCGTTCGTAGCACGTTATAAATGAGAACGACGCGAAGGAAGGGAGGGTTGTAGAATGGAAGGGAAAGGCGGAAGTAGGAACAACAGGAAAGAGATAAAATGGCAAGAAAATATAGATTGTGAGAAAATTATACGTTGCCGACGATGCTTCAAAAACACAGGTGGAGAGACGTGTTGGGTGTCTACGGTGACAGACAGGCTGATGCCCACAGACAGGCTCATGCCCACAGACAGGCTGATGCCCACAGACAGGCTCATGCCCACAGACAGGCTGATGCCCACAGACAGGCTGATGCCCACAGACAGGCTGATGCCCACAGACAGGCTCATGCCCACAGACAGGCTGATGCCCACAGACGGGCAGTTACCACAGACGGGCAGTTACCACAGACGGGCAGCTACCCACAGAGGGGCAGCTACCCACAGACGGGCAGCTGCCCACAGACAGGCAGCTACCCACAGACGGGCAGCTGCCCACAGACAGGCAGCTACCCACAGACGGGTAGCTACCCACAGACGGGCAGCTACCCACAGACGGGCAGCTACCCACAGACGGGCAACTACCCACAGACGGGCAGCTACCCACAGACGGCCAGCTATCCACAGACGGCCAGCTACCCACAGACGGGCAGCTGCCCACAGACGGGCAGCTGCCCACAGACGGGCAGCTGCCCACAGACGGGCAGCTGCCCACAGACGGGCAGCTGCCCACAGACGGGCAGCTACCCACAGACGGGCAGCTACCCACAGACGGGCAGCTACCCACAGACGGACAGCTACCCACAGACGGACAGCTACCCACAGACGGGCAGCTACCCACAGACGGGCAGCTACCCACAGACGGGCAGCTACCCACAGACGGGCAGTTACCCACAGACGGGCAGCTACCCACAGACGGACAGCTACCCACAGACGGGCAGCTACCCACAGACGGGCAGTTACCCACAGACGGGCAGCTACCCACAGACGGACAGCTACCCACAGACGGGCAGCTACCCACAGAAGGGCAGCTACCCACAGACGGGCAGCTACCCACAGACGGGCAACTACCCACAGACGGGCAGCTACCCACAGACGGGCAGCTACCCACAGACGGGCAGCTACCCACAGACGGACAGCTACCCACAGACGGGCAGCTACCCACAGACGGACAGCTACCCACAGACGGGCAGCTACCCACAGACGGGCAGCTACCCACAGACGGGCAGCTACCCACAGACGGGCAGCTACCCACAGACGGGCAACTACCCACAGACGGGCAACTACCCACAGACGGGCAGCTACCCACAGACGGGCAACTACCCACAGACGGGCAACTACCCACAGACGGGCAAC
>WNGS01164751.1:126017-138517 GCA_020271785.1 Procambarus virginalis | reverse complement strand
TACGCCATGTTTACCAGGCCAGTATGTTAACTCGTGTAAGTTACTTGACAAATTACTCCTGATATCTGTGCTGAATTTAACGCTGGTGTTAACTTTGTTGTGGGATGGGAGGGTTAGACCTGATTGTCTTGAGTGTTGGCGGTCTGGGAAAGGAGGGTGTTTGGGGTGTAAAAGGTGCCCCCTCCCAGGGCTGGACTCTCCCTCCCAGGGCGGGACTCTCCCTCCCAGGGCGGGACTCTCCCTCCCAGGGCGGGACTCTCCCTCCCAGGGCGGGACTCTCCCTCCCAGGGCGGGACTCCCAGGGCTGGACTCCCCCTCCCAGGGCTGGAGTCTCCCTCCCAGGGCTGGACTCTCCCTCCCAGAGATGGACTCTCCCTCCCAGGGTGGGACTCCCCCTCCCAGGGCGGGACTCCCCCTCCCAGGGCGGGACTCCCCCCTCTCAGGGCGGGACTCCCTCTCTCAGGGCGGGACTCTTACCTCCCAGGGCGGGACTCCCCCTCCCAGGGCGGGACTCTTACCTCCCAGGGCGGGACTCCCCCTCCCAGGGCGGGACTCCCCCTCCCAGGGCGGGTCTCCCCCTCCCAGGGCGGGACTCCCCCTCCCAGGGCGGGACTCCCCCTCCCAGGGCGGGACTCCCCCTCCCAGGGCTGGACTCCCCCTCCCAGGGCTGGACTCCCCCTCCCAGGGCGGGACTCTTCCCTCCCAGGGCGGGACTCCCCGTCTCAGGGCGGGACTCCCCCTCCCAGGGCGGGACTCTTCCCTCCCAGGGCGGGACTCCCCCTCCCAGGGCGGGACTCTTCCCTCCCAGGGCGGGACTCCCCCTCCCAGGGCGGGACTCTTCCTCCCAGGGCGGGACTCCCCCTCCCAGGGCTAGACTCCCCCTCCCAGGGCGGGACTCCCCCTCCCAGGGCGGGACTCCCCTCCCAGGGCCGGACTCCCCCTCCCAGGGCTGGACTCTCCCTCCCAGGGCCGGACTCTCCCTCCCAGGGCGGGACTCCCCCTCCCAGGGCGGGACTCCCCCTCCCAGGGCGGGACTCCCCCTCCCAGGGCGGGACTCCCCCTCCCAGGGCTGGACTCCCCCTCCCAGGGCTGGACTCCCCCTCCCAGGGCTAGACTCCCCCTCCCAGGGCTAGACTCCCCCTCCCAGGGCTGGACTCCCCCTCCCAGGGCTAGACTCCCCCTCCCAGGGCTAGACTCCCCCTCCCAGGGCTGGACTCCCCCTCCCAGGGCTGGACTCCCCCTCCCAGGGCTGGACTCCCCCTCCCAGGGCGGGACTCCCCCTCCCAGGGCTGGACTCCCCCTCCCAGGGCTGGACTCCCCCTCCCAGGGCTGGACTCCCCCTCCCAGGGCTAGACTCCCCCTCCCAGGGCTGGACTCCCCCTCCCAGGGCGGGACTCCCCCTCCCAGGGCGGGACTCCCCCTCCCAGGGCTAGACTCCCCCTCCCAGGGCTGGACTCCCCCTCCCAGGGCTGGACTCCCCCTCCCAGGGCGGGACTCCCCCTCCCAGGGCTGGACTCCCCCTCCCAGGGCTAGACTCCCCCTCCCAGGGCTGGACTCCCCCTCCCAGGGCTGGACTCCCCCTCCCATGTAAGTCACCTTGCCTCTGAAGGGTCCAGGATACCATGTATCGTTATCTTAAGGCCTCAGCTGACGGGACCGTCACCAAGACGTGATGTAAGATATCCAGATTGGTTAAATACGATAACTTAATTATCAGGAGAAAGCGCTAAGCCATTACGATTATATAACACTTGGAAGGGATGAGGATATGGATTTAGGGATAGGTTATCTTGAGGTTATCTTGAGATGATTTCGGGGCTTTTAGTGTCCCCGCGGCCCGGTCCTCGACCAGGCCTCCACCCCCAGGAAGCAGCCCGAGACAGCTGACTAACACCCAGGTACCTATTTTACTGCTAGGTAACAGGGGCATAGGGTGAAAGAAACTCTGCCCATTGTTTCTCGCCGGCGTCCGGGATCGAACCCAGGACCACAGGATCACAAGTCGAGCGTGCTGTCCACTCGGCCGACCGGCTCCCGGATGGAGGAAAACGGAATGGTTCCCAACCACTTGGAGGGTCGGGGATTGAACGATGACCTGCAAGAAGCGAGACCGTCGCTCTAGGCAGAGTCGCCTACGTGTAAGTGTTCTCTCAGCTCCTTGTTTATGGCGCGGAGTATTACATATGGAGAAAGATATGGCAGCACACACACACACACACACACACACACACACACACACACACACACACACACACACACACACACACACACACAGCAGGGAACACCTGCAATATAAGTCACCCCTAGAGGAACCAAGCAGGCTAAACACCTGTTTGTCCTTTAACTGGATGGGTGATGGCTAGTACGCAGGCTTACCATTGGCTAGGGTGAGCTGGATAAACCTAGCAGGATTTATTTACCTTTTAATGTGTGGGTCTACTTCCTGGTACAGCCCAAACACTTCTGACGGGGGTCGGACAGTGACATAATGGTGCCTTGCCTGTGTTCGCCGCCATATTAAATTTTCAATGAAACAATGTGTGAGCTTAAAGAGCAGTGTTTAATTGGTTAAATTGAGGGTATTTACATTCGTGTCGGGGGAATTGTATAGGATTTTTCTCCACTTTTTTTTACTCCTCTTTAGCGAGTTTACAGAAATGTATGAGGCGGTTGATGTCAGTTTACAGACTGTTGCTAATACACTAATTATGCTAATACATTAGGCAGTAATGTGGTGGAGGCTGACTCCATACACAGTTTCAAGTGTAGATATGATAGAGCCCAATAGGCTCAGGAATCTGTACATCAGTTGATTGACGGTTGAGAGGCGGGACCAAAGAGCCAGAGCTCAACCCCCGCAAGCACAATTAGATAAGTACACTCTATGTCGGGTGTATTACACACATTACTGTTGTTGTTTATCATCGAATACATATTTTGATAATCGCTCTAGTTAATTGTTGTATTGATTGTATCTTGACAGGCGTATTGAAGAATACAACTGTTTGTGCAATTGTATTGGCATGATGCAGTTTTAAGACATCTTTTCCTTGTTGTATTACTTACATATCTAAATGACTGTACAGTTGGTACTTGGCGAGGCCTGGATCAGTCTGGCTTTATCTCTCGTACGATAACACAGTATCACTATCATCACTACAAGATCACTTACACAGTATCATCACTACAAGATCACTTACACAGTATCATCACTACAAGATCACTTACACAGTATCATCACTACAACATCACTTACACAGTATCATCACTACAAGATCACTTACACAGTATTATCACTACAAGATCACTTACACAGTATCATCACTACAACATCACTTACACAGTATCATCACTACAACATCACTTACACAGTATCATCACTACAAGATCACTTACACAGTATCATCACTACAAGATCACTTACACAGTATACACATCATCATACTTTAGTGTTTAAGGATAAAAGTTATTAATAATTAAAAACGAATATTTTCGTGTGAGCAGCACAAGGTGTTATGATATGAACAGCAAAAAATAATAATTCAGAACGTAGTCACTGTGGGAGTCACGTTGCAACCCTTTCATACCACTCCCTACCCGACCATGTTGGGCATGTACATATGAGTAATTACTGTGAAAGATTTCAAGCTTGCTCCAAGCGTGTAGCCTCGAACCTCGGCCAGGCAGAGCAAGAGTAACCATATTATGCGTTGCTTTATTAAGCTTAATGAAGAAAAACGACACTGGGGAGAATTAGGAGCAGGAGGGAGGAGTGATACCCTCGGCAGGCAATGGAAATAAACTGGAATAAGAAAAGAAAAAGGAGGAGACAGAAGAAGAATTGAGAGGAATGAGGTGGAGGAACAGAAAGAAAAAGAGAGAGAGGGTAAAACTAAGAATAATATTTCAAACGGCTTTCTGGCCTCGTAACTTCCGGGCCATAAGCACAGAAAGGTGGAAGAGACAGAGAATATCGAGGAGAACGGGAAAGTTAGAAATGAGTAAGAAAGAAGAGTTAGGTGTAATGAGGTGGATGAGATAAAAGGAGAAGAGGAGGAGGAAGAGGAGAAATCTGTATATAATGGAAGAGAGAGTTTATGGAGGCGTAAGGAACGAACAGGTGACAGACATGTCCACAACGTCGTAAATCCTCTGCCATTCGGACCCGCCTGTATTACAAAGTTACTCTCCGCAGTTACCCGCGTCTGGCCCGACTGCCACACCTTGTTACTGACTGTAGTTAATTGTTACTGTTGCTGTTCTTCTGTTATTGCTGAGTACCTGTCCTTCTCTGGTAATGATTCACGTCTTTACTGCACAATTCTTTACTAATGGTCTCGTATATCTATTTCTTAAGTATTTGATTAGGTTTAATATTTTCATCTATATTTTTCATTCGTTTTCTTCCTTTACTACTAATTCACTTTTTTACTACCAATATTCCTTTACTACTTTTGAATCTACGGCTTCATTATTTGTGCTATTTCTTACTAGTTTCATTATATTTTTATTGAATATTTTCGTCTATTGCTAAGTTCTCCACGTTTATTTCAGTTACTCATTCTTATCTTTCTTCACTACTGTCTGTGTCAGACCTTTCACACTGGTTCCTGTTCTCTCATTTGTGTTGTTCTCAGCTCTCCCATCTTTGTCTGTTGCCTTCTCTCTCTCTTCTGCACTTTCACCTCTCCTTAGTTATCAGTCTCCTTCTATTTCTGGTCTTCGCTTGTATTTGTTCTTAAATTTATTGTTATTTCTTATTAATCTAAGCTTGTGTGTGTGTGTGTGTGTGTGTGTGTGTTCACCTAGTTGTGTTTGCGGGGGTTGAGCTTTGCCCTTTCGGCCCGTCTTTCAACTGTCAATCAACTGATTACTAACTACTTTTTTTCCACACCACACACACACCCCAGGAAGCAACCCATGACAGCTGACTAACTCCCAGGTACCTGTTTACTGCTAGGTAACAGGGGCATTCAGGGTGAAAGAAACTTTGCCCATTTGTTTCTGCCTCGTGCGGGAATCGAACCCGCCCACAGAATTATGAGTCCTGCGCGCTATCCACCAGGCTACGAGGCCCCTCTCCACCAGGCTACGAGGTGTGTGTGTGTGTGTGTGTGTATTTACTATTTGTGTCTGCAGAATCGAGCTATTAACTCCTGGACTCCACCTTTCTAACCAATCTATTTTTCTTTATTATGTCTACTTCATATATTTTTCTCTAAAACCCTCCCCCCCCCCCAGGAAGCAGCTGTCTAACTCCCAGGTACCTATTTACTGCTAGGTGAACAGGCGCATCTGGGTGAAAGAAACTGTTACTCATGTCAATGTCAGTCATTGTGAATCATGTGTCACTTTCGTTACTCACTCAGTCACAAATTACTCATTATCAACTCGTGAGTCATAGTGTTTATGTACCTCACAATGGAGACATAGTCATTACGAGTGCTGGTTGACTCACTGACTCACGAGTCATTTGCTCTATGGAGCCAGGCACGAGTAATGTTCCCCCATTGTCTCGACTTGTGAAGTGGACGCCTGCCACGACTCTCTCTCTCTCTCTCTCTCTCTCTCTCTCTCTCTCTCTCTCTCTCTCTCTCTCTCTCTCTCTCTCTCTCTCTCTCTCTCTCTCTCTCTCTCTCTCTCTCTCTATATAGTTATTTATATAGTATTTGTTTATTGTTATTGTTATTATTAACTCACTTTTATGTTTAATTATTAATGCTATCTCCAAACATGTTGCTATCGCCTTAAAGTATTAGTGATATTAATATGAGAACATCAGACTTTGAAATAAAAATTGACAACACATCTATGGACTCAACACCAGGTACAGACTCACGGAATTCCATACTTATACAAAAAAAAATAAAATAAAGTTCACTACCAGTTACACTAACACTTGAGTGTGGTGTGGAAGGCACTTGAGTGTGGTGTGGAAGAGAGCCTGGTAACAGGGAAGATAACAGAAGCCCGTAACTCAGCAGATATAGCTTTACTGCCCAAGTGTGGTAATAAAGCATTGATTAAAACCGTTAAGACTGGTCAAAAAACTAACATCACATACAATTAAGTCTTTTGAAGAGTGATTAGGAATCAAATCTCCAGTTTTGCGGAGAGCTAGAAACAATCACAATTAAGGTCAATGTAGATTTTCTCGCAATTATTCAACCATTATGACAAAAGTCAGAGGAACATTAAAAGGAAAGTAACATGAAAAGGCTCTGAGAATAATGATGTCTGACGACCTAACGTTTAGCGAGCATAATAAAGCGAATATAGCATCAGCCAAGGAAATGAAAGACTGGATCATTAGAATCTTCAGATCTAAGTATTCCATCACACTGCTCCTGCTACTCAAGTCACTTGAGCTCTCTTGGCACTAAATGCAGAATAGTGCCAGTGAAGAGTAGAGGTGCCGTCTGTACACAGAGCACTGTAGGGTCATCACAGTGACCCTTACACCTGTTGATTGACGGTTGAGAGGAGGGACCAAAGAGCCAGAGCTCAACCCCCGCAAACACAACTAGGTGAGTACAGTGCCACCATTTTGTACCATCATCCAAACAAAGAAACAAACATTAGAAATATTGCCGGTACTTGGGTGGACTTGTTTTCAGGACTCTAAATTCTCTGAAGAAATGCCAGACCAACTAAGTTGTAGTGGATATTTGGGCTTGCGGGCCACTGCAAGCAACAGCCTGTTTGACCAAGTTATCACAAGTCAAGCATAGCCCCAGGCCGGGCTTGGGGAATATAGCAACTCCCAGAACCCACTCCAGATATTTCGGGTACTTCCATATTCCATTTCCTTCCTTTACTCCTCTCGTCCCATTCCCTTCCATTATTCACCCTCTTCCCATTCCCTTCCATTATTCTCCCTCTTCCCATTCCTTTCCATTATTCACCCTCTTCCCATTCCCTTCCATTATTCACCCTCTTCCCATTCCTTTCCATTATTCACCCCTCTCCCATTTCCTTCAGTTACTGTGGTGGTGGGAGGCAGTAATTGGGTCCTGGACAAAATCCATGCTCCGGAACCCAGAACCTTCAGTCAACTGCCAGTTTCCGCCTCGCATACTTCCCAAGTTTATTACACCTCCCTCCTCCTCCTCCCCTCCTCCTCCTCCTCCTCCTCCTCCTCTTCTTATCCCCGCTCTTCCTCTTCACACTCCACTTACCCGTTTTTGCTGAAAGTGAATTTATGTTTTGTGTTGTTTGCGTTTCTTGGGGCGGCTGTGATTAGTGTGTGTGTACTCACCTAATTGTGCTTGCAGGGGTTGCGCTCTGGCTCTTTGGTCCCGCCTCTCAACTGTCAATCAACTGGTGTACAGATTCCTGAGCCTACTGGGCTCTATCGTATCTACATTTGAAACTGTGTATGGAGTCAGCCTCCACCACATCACTGCCTAATGCATTCTATCTGTTAACTACTCTGACACTGAAAAAGTTCTTTCTAACGTCCCTGTGGCTCATGTAGGTACTCAGTTTCCACCTGTGTCCCCTTGTTCGCGTACCACCCGTGTTGAACAGTTTATCTTTATCTACCCTGTCAATTCCTCTGATAATTTTGTAGGTTGTGATCATGTCTCCCCTCACTCTTCTGTCTTCCAGCGTTGTGAGTTGCCTTTCACGCAGCCTTTCCTCGTAACTCATGCCTCTTAGTTCTGGGACTAGCCTAGTGACATACCTCTGAACTTTTTTCCAGCTTCGTCTTGTGCTTGATAAGCTGGGGCCGCATTCTCCAGAATTGGTCTTACATATGTGATATACAGGGTTTTGAATGATTCCAGGATGAATGGCACAGGTTTCTGAAGGCACTTCTGATGTTAGCCAGCCTCGCATATGCCGGAGATGTTATTCTCTTTATGTGGCTTCAGGAGACAGGTTTGGTGTGATATCAACTCCTAAATCTTTCTCTGTCCGTTTCGTGAAGTACTTCATCTCCCATTCTATATCCTGTGTCTGGCCTCCTGTTTCCACCGCCTAGTTTCATTACCTTTCATTTACTCGGGATGATCTTTAGTAGCCATTTGTTGGACCATTCATTCAGTTTGTTCAGGTCATCTTGTAGCCTCATACTATCTTCCTCTGTCTTAATCCTCCTCGTAATTTTCGCATCAGCAAACAATAAAAGGAACGATTCTATACCCTCTGGGAGATCATTTACATAAATCAGAAACAGTATAGGTCCAAGGACTGAACCCTGACGTCTCGCCAATCTGAAACCTCATCTCTCACAGTGACTCGCTGTTTTCGGTTTCTTAGGTACTCCCTTATCCAATGGAGTACCTTCCTTTTCACTCCTGCCTGCATATCCGCTTTCTGGCAATCCAAAAATATATAGTCTGCCCACCCCTTCTTTCTTGCCTGATTTTTGTTGCCTGGTTGTAGAATTCAATTAATCCTATGAGGCAAGACTTGCCATCCCTGAACCAATGTTGATGTAGTGTTGCAAAGTTTTTTCAGCTCCAGATGTTCCACTAGCTTTTTTTCACACAATCTTCTCCATCAGCTTTCATGATATGCAAGTTAGGGACACTGGCCTGTAGTTCAGTGCCTCCTGTCTATCCCCCTTCTTGTATATCGGGATTACATGAGCNTTCCCACCTGAGGGTAGATGTGGTCTACTCTACCCTCAGGTTGTATACTGCGGAGTTTACCCATCCCTAAGGCTCCCCAAGGCCCTAGGACTCCACTTTACCCTCTCCACCAACCTTCCTCCCTCTCCAAATTTCGCGTATCATCATTTGTCTACTTCCCCTCACTTGCCTACCTCCCCTCACTTGTCTACCTCCCCTCACTTGTCTACCTCCCCTCACTTGTCTACCTCCCCTCACTTGTCTACCGCCCCCTCACTTGCCTACCTCCCCTCACTTGCCTACCTCCCCTCACTTGCCTACCGCCCCCTCACTTGCCTACCTCCCCTCACTTGTCTACCTCCCCTCACTTGTCTACCTCCCCTCACTTGTCTACCTCCCCTCACTTGTCTACCTCCCCTCACTTGTCTACCTCCCTCACTTGTCTACCTCCCCTCACTTGTCTACCTCCCCTCACTTGTCTACCTCCCCTCACTTGTCTACCGCCCCCTCACTTGCCTACCTCCCCTCACTTGCCTACCTCCCCTCACTTGTCTACCGCCCCCTCACTTGTCTACCGCCCCCTCACTTGTCTACCGCCCCCTCACTTGCCTACCTCCCCTCACTTGTCTACCGCCCCCTCACTTGCCTACCTCCCCTCACTTGTCTACCGCCCCCTCACTTGCCTACCTCCCCTCACTTGCCTACCGCCCCCTCACTTGCCTACCTCCCCTCACTTGCCTACCTCCCTCACTTGCCTACCTCCCCTCACTTGTCTACCGCCCCCTCACTTGCCTACCTCCCCTCACTTGTCTACCGCCCCCTCACTTGTCTACTGCCCCCTCACTTGCCTACCTCCCCTCACTTGCCTACCTCCCCTCACTTGCCTACCTCCCTCACTTGCCTACCTCCCTCACTTGCCTACCTCCCCTCACTTGCCTACCTCCCCTCACTTGTCTACCGCCCCCTCACTTGCCTACCTCCCCTCACTTGTCTACCGCCCCCTCACTTGTCTACTGCCCCCTCACTTGCCTACCTCCCCTCACTTGCCTACCGCCCCCTCACTTGTCTACCGCCCCCTCACTTGCCTACCTCCCCTCACTTGCCTACCTCCCTCACTTGCCTACCTCCCCTCACTTGCCTACCTCCCTCACTTGCCTACCTCCCCCTCACTTGCCTACCTCCCCCTCACTTGCCTACCTCCCCTCACTTGCCTACCTCCCCCTCACTTGCCTACCGCCCCCTCACTTGCCTACCTCCCCTCACTTGCCTACCGCCCCCTCACTTGCCTACCTCCCCTCACTTGCCTACCGCCCCCTCACTTGCCTACCGCCCCCTCACTTGCCTACCTCCCTCACTTGCCTACCTCCCCTCACTTGCCTACCGCCCCCTCACTTGCCTACCGCCCCCTCACTTGCCTACCGCCCCCTCACTTGCCTACCTCCCTCACTTGCCTACCTCCCCTCACTTGTCTACGCCCCCTCACTTGTCTACCGCCCCCTCACTTGCCTACCTCCCCTCACTTGCCTACCGCCCCCTCACTTGTCTACCGCCCCCTCACTTGCCTACCTCCCCTCACTTGTCTACCGCCCCCTCACTTGTCTACCTCCCCTCACTTGTCTACCGCCCCCTCACTTGCCTACCTCCCCTCACTTGCCTACCTCCCCTCACTTGTCTACCGCCCCCTCACTTGTCTACCGCCCCCTCACTTGCCTACCTCCCCTCACTTGTCTACCGCCCCCTCACTTGCCTACCTCCCCTCACTTGCCTACCTCCCCTCACTTGCCTACCGCCCCCTCACTTGCCTACCTCCCCTCACTTGCCTACCGCCCCCTCACTTGCCTACCTCCCTCACTTGCCTACCTCCCCTCACTTGCCTACCTCCCCTCACTTGCCTACCTCCCCTCACTTGCCTACCGCCCCCTCACTTGCCTACCGCCCCTCACTTGCCTACCGCCCCCTCACTTGCCTACCTCCCTCACTTGCCTACCTCCCCTCACTTGCCTACCGCCCCCTCACTTGCCTACCTCCCCTCACTTGCCTACCTCCCCTCACTTGCCTACCGCCCCCTCACTTGCCTACCGCCCCCTCACTTGCCTACCTCCCCTCACTTGCCTACCGCCCCCTCACTTGCCTACCTCCCTCACTTGCCTACCTCCCCTCACTTGCCTACCGCCCCCTCACTTGCCTACCTCCCCTCACTTGCCTACCTCCCCTCACTTGCCTACCTCCCCTCACTTGCCTACCGCCCCCTCACTTGCCTACCTCCCCTCACTGCCTACCTCCCCTCACTTGCCTACCTCCCTCACTTGCCTACCGCCCCCTCACTTGCCTACCGCCCCCTCACTTGCCTACCTCCCCTCACTTGCCTACCGCCCCCTCACTTGCCTACCTCCCTCACTTGCCTACCTCCCCTCACTTGCCTACCGCCCCCTCACTTGCCTACCTCCCCTCACTTGCCTACCTCCCCTCACTTGCCTACCGCCCCTCACTTGCCTACCTCCCCTCACTTGCCTACCGCCCCCTCACTTGCCTACCTCCCTCACTTGCCTACCTCCCCTCACTTGCCTACCGCCCCCTCACTTGCCTACCGCCCCCTCACTTGCCTACCTCCCCTCACTTGCCTACCTCCCCTCACTTGCCTACCTCCCCTCACTTGCCTACCTCCCCTCACTTGCCTACCTCCCCTCACTTGCCTACCTCCCTCACTTGCCTACCTCCCCTCACTTGCCTACCTCCCTCACTTGCCTACCTCCCCTCACTTGCCTACCGCCCCCTCACTTGCCTACCTCCCCTCACTTGCCTACCTCCCTCACTTGCCTACCTCCCCTCACTTGCCTACCGCCCCCTCACTTGCCTACCTCCCCTCACTTGTCTACCTCCCCTCACTTGTCTACCTCCCCTCACTTGCCTACCTCCCCTCACTTGCCTACCTCCCCTCACTTGTCTACCGCCCCCTCACTTGCCTACCTCCCCTCACTTGCCTACCGCCCCCTCACTTGCCTACCTCCCCTCACTTGTCTACCGCCCCCTCACTTGCCTACCACCCCCTCACTTGCCTACCGCCCCCTCACTTGTCTACCTCCCCTCACTTGCCTACCTCCCCTCACTTGCCTACCTCCCCTCACTTGCCTACCGCCCCCTCACTTGCCTACCGCCCCCTCACTTGTCTACCGCCCCCTCACTTGCCTACCTCCCCTCACTTGCCTACCGCCCCCTCACTTGTCTACCGCCCCCTCACTTGCCTACCTCCCCTCACTTGCCTACCTCCCCCTCACTTGTCTACCGCCCCCTCACTTGCCTACCGCCCCCTCACTTGCCTACCTCCCCCTCACTTGTCTACCTCCCCCTCACTTGTCTACCGCCCCCTCACTTGCCTACCGCCCCCTCACTTGCCTACCTCCCCCTCACTTGTCTACCTCCCCTCACTTGTCTACCGCCCCCTCACTTGCCTACCGCCCCCTAAGTATGTAGTAAACAGTTGATTGACGGTTTGAGAGGCGGGCCAGAAGAGCAGAGCTCAACCCCGCAAGCACAACTAGGTGAGTACACCTAGGCGAGTACACTACAAACACAAAATTACACTATAAAATCACAAAGATATGAGGCTGGACTTATCCCACAACAGAAGGAAATCACCTACAGCAAAAAGCTGACTAAGCTCAAACTCACCATCAGAGGACTGTGGTGGCAACGTACAAAATATTAAGGGAAATTAACACGGTGGAAAAAGAAGCAATGTTCAAGTTCATAAACAGACGAGAGCATGGGAAGAACCCATGGACACAGCTTGATACCTGGTTGATGGGGTTCTGGGAGTTCTTCTACTCCCCAAGCCCGGCCCGAGGCCAGGCTCGACTTGTGAGAGTTTGGTCCACCAGGCTGTTGCTTGGAGCAGCCCCGCAGGCCCACATACCCACCACA
>WNGS01164751.1:82468-93769 GCA_020271785.1 Procambarus virginalis | reverse complement strand
GAGCGTGGAACATAAGCTACAGTGAGCATGGAACACAAGCTACAGTGAGCATGGAACACGGGGCAACAGAGACGCTCTCCTTGTCCTAGTGGAGGGTTGAGCTCCACCTCACCTTCACCATCTGATGTTCACGGTCCGTAAGAGTATTGGAAAGCCACACCTGCATTAATTCACTACTCGGAGACTGAAGAAAAAATTACAACGTGACTGTGGCTTATTTGACTACTTAGTTCCCCCCCTGTGTCCACTTGTTCGTAAAGTACCAATGCTAAACAGTGAGGTTTAATTCCTTTAATATTTCCTCGTGACTCGAGAGAGAGAGAGAGAGAGAGAGAGAGAGAGAGAGAGAGAGAGAGAGAGAGAGAGATAGGGAAATGAAGAAAGCATTTCAGGTTTATAATGATGATGGATCAAGTTTATGGTCCCAGATGGAATTCTCTGATTATCATGTCTTTTCTGCAAGAGCTTTCGATGAGTTATGGTAATGGTTTAATGGTGACTGTTAATTATTTGATGTCACGGTGATTGTTTAATGGGGCCATGGTGATTGATGGGGCATGGTGATTTATGGGGCTATGGTGATTGTTTGATAGAGCCAAGATGACTGATGGGGCCGTGGTGATTGTGTGATGGAATTTGTTGATTGATGAGGCTATAGTGATTATGGGGGCAGTAGTCATTGTTTGTTTGAAGGAGGCTATGATGATGGATTGATGGAGACCCTGATGATGGGTTGAATGGGACTTTGGCATCAGATTGAAGCTGATACAGTGATAGCTTCTTGAAGAAATATAAATTTAAGCTAAAATTACTGGGCATCATACAATGCCCAGTTGAGAAAGATAACAAACTAAAAGAATCACAATAATCTTAAATCAAAATAAAAATTTAGTGATGGGAAATGAATATTCGATTATGATAACAGAAACGATGGCTCAATAATGCACAGTACGACTCTATTTTGAGTGAAGTTCTCACAGAACAAATCCACAGGGGCCGTGACGAGGATTCGAACCTACCTCCGAGAGCATTCCAGATGCTGCCTTAATCAACTTGAGCTACGACATGGTATAAGAATTGAACTGATTGAGTTCTCACTCAATCTGCACTCCTTGTGACGGAGACGAGAGAGTTGTCTCATGATATTCTTACATGCAACATTTGCAATTTGCCGATGATACAAAAATCGGTAGGGAAATTAACACGGAAGACGACTCACTATCACTTCAAGTTGATCTAAATAGGGTTTTGGCAGGGATATAAACATGTACAAAAAATTACAACTTATTCAAGAGAGATATGGTAGGAAGCGTCAAATAAATTAAAAGCAGAAACGCCAAAAACGCAGAAAGAGGACACTGTAAACACGCCCACGCCCGCGTAAACACGCCCACGCCCGCGTAAACACGCCCACGCCCGCGTAAACACGCCCACGCCCGCGTAAACACGCCCACGCCCGCGTAAACACGCCCACGCCCGCGTAAACACGCCCACGCCCGCGTAAACACGCCCACGCCCGCGTAAACACGCCCACGCCCGCGTAAACACGCCCACGACCGCGTAAACACGCCCACGCCCGCGTAACACGCCCACGCCCGCGTAAGCACGCCCACGCCTCTTAAACCTCCTACCAGCAAACATAAAATATTTCGCTCTAACAACGGTGGAAGTTTTAAAGAGGAGACTACAAGTTTGGACAGGAGTTGCCTGAGGCTGTTGCCTGAGACTGTTGCATGAGGCTGTTGCCTGGGACTGTTGCCTGGGACTGTTGCCTGAGACTGTTGGCTGAGACTGTTGCCTGGGACTGTTGCCTGAGACTGTAGCCTGAGACTGTTGCCTGAGACTGTTGCCTGGGCTGTTGCCTGTGGACTGTTGCCTGTGGCTGTTGCCTGTGGCTGTTGCCTGGGCTGTTGCCTGAGGCTGTTGCCTGGGACTGTTGCCTGAGGCTGTTGCCTGAGACTGTTGCCTGGGACTGTTGCCTGGGACTGTTGCCTGGGACTGTTGCCTGGGACTGTTGCCTGGGACTGTTGCCTGGGACTGTTGCCTGGGACTGTTGCCTGGGACTGTTGCCCGAGACTGTTGCCCGAGACTGTTGCATGAGGCTGTTGCCTGAGGCTGTTGCCTGAGGTTGTTGCCTGAGACTGTTGCCTGAGGCTGTTGCCCTGCAGGCCACGAAGACAACAGCCCCACTAACACTCGTCCACTCCAATACTACGTCACATTTTGACGTATAAACCCACTAGGGCCAAAAAATGATGTACTAGAAATTCATAGACCTGATCTACATCTGACTGGAGGTTTGCCGTGTCCTCTATGTTGCCTACTCTCATGAAGACCCTAGTGTCATCTGCAAAGGATGATACAGTGCTATAGGTTGTGTGCTTGTCTATGTCCGATATGAGGATGAGAAAAAGTACTGGAGCAAGCACAGTACCCTGGGGGACTGAGCTCTTCACGGTTGATGGTCCGGATTTTATTTTGTTGACTATTACACATTGGCTTCTGTTAGTCAGGAAATTGTAGATCCATCTGCCTATTTTTCCGGTAATTCCTTTTGAACGCATTTTATGTGCAATAACACCATGGTCACATTTGTCAAAGGCTTTTGCAAAATCTGTGTAAATTACATCAGCGTTTGTTTGTCTTCCATAGCATCTAATGCCATGTCATAGTGGTCCAGCTACTGCGACAGGCAAGAGCGCCCTGTTCTGAAACCATGTTGTCCGGGGTTATGGAGATGCTGTGATTCCATGTATTTTGTGATCTTCTTAGCACTCAAAGATTTTTATGATGTGTGATGTTAATGTTATCGGTCTGTATTTTTTTGTCCATTCCTTATTACCTCCTTTATGGAGTGGTGCTATCTCTGCTGTTTTAGTATGTCAGGGATAACGCCAGTATCTAGGCTTTGTCTCCAAAGAATGTGAAGGGCCTGCGATAGCGTTTTTTTGCAGTTCTTGATGTGCCAGCCAGGTTCGGTTAAGAAATAAATTTGTCCAACCTGTGGTCATGTCACTGTTGGAGAGCCCATATAGTGTCCACTGGCGGGAGCGTCCGCCACACTCGCCGCTCTCTCAACACATATTAAGCAATAAACTTAACCGCTGATCTGAGTGAAGAGCTGACTTGTTATTGATGCGGGCTTGTATTAGTATATGATGGGGACTCACTCCCCCGTCGTCCTCTGGCTGGCTGGCTGGCTGGCTGGCTGGTAGGCTGGCAGGTGTTCTGGCTGGCTGGCTGGCTGGCAGGCTGGCAGGCTGGCAGGTGTCATGGCTGGCAGGTGTCCTGGCTGGCTGGCTGGCTGGCTGGCATGTGTTCTGGCTGGCTGGCTGGCTGGCTGGCTGGCTGGCTGGCAGGTGTTCTGGCTGGCTGGCTGGCTGGCTGGCTGGCTGGCTGTGTGTCTGGCTGGCGTCTGTCAGTGTGTCTGGCTGGCTGGCAGGCAGGCTGGCTGGCTGACTTGCTGGCTGGCTGGCAGGCAGGCAGTCTGGCTGGCTGGCTGGGAAACTGGCAGGTGTCCTGGCTGTGGCAGGCTTCACAAGCGTTGGCATAGTCCAAGGACATCGTTACCTTCACTAACTGACAAACGGGTCGTAATTTCACTCTTCATTGCCCGGGTCGACGGGGGCTGACACTTGGATAATTGGTCCACATTTATAGTGATCGCTTTGGTGAGAGGAAAGTATATGTCCTCAGGCAAGTTGGAAACTCAATTTGCATACAGCTTAATGGGAGCGACTTCATTGTAGCCTGTATGGTCTCTTGACTCTCGATATACAGTTGGTACGCCTGCTAGGCTCTGTGTTTACTTGTACTTTGTGTACTTGTGTACCTGTGGACACCTGTACCGTTGTGTGCATGCTCACACATCTGTATCTGGACGTGCAGTGTGCTTAAAAGTATATATGTAGGTTGGCTGGGGCTCGACTTCTTCCAGCATACAAGGTAATCCAGAATATGTTCTATGCCTGTAACAGTATCAGTGATCTTTATGTAAGAGTGTCAGTGTTGTGTGTGTGTGTTTTTGTAAGTGTCAGTGTGTGTGTGTGTGTGTGTGTTTTGTAAGTGTCAGTGTGTGTGTGTGTGTGTGTGTGTGTGTGTGTGTAAGTGTCTGTGTGTGTGTGTGTGTGTGTGTGTGAGTGTAAGAGTGTCAGTGTTGTGTGTGTGAGTGTAAGTGTGTCAATGTTGTGTGTGTGAGTGTAAGTGTGTCAGTGTTGTGTGTGTGAGTGTAAGTGTGTCAATGTTGTGTGTGTGAGAGAAAGTGTGTCAGTGTTGTGTGTGTAAGTGTAAGTGTCAGTGTTGTGTGTGTGAGTGTAAGTGTGTCAATGTTGTGTGTGTGAGTGTAAGTGTGTCAGTGTTGTGTGTGTGAGTGTAAGTGTGTCAGTGTTGTGTGTTTGAGTCTAAGAGTGTCAATGTTGTGTGTGTGAGTGTAAGTGTGTCAATGTTGTGTGTGTGAGTGTAAGTGTGTCAGTGTTGTGTGTGTGAGTGTAAGTGTGTCAGTGTTGTGTGTGTGAGTCTAAGAGTGTCAATGTTGTGTGTGTGAGAGAAAGTGTGTCAGTGTTGTGTGTGTGTGTAAGAGTGTCAGTGTTGTGTGTGTGAGTGTAAGTGTGTCAGTGTTGTGTGTGTGTGAGTGTAAGAGTGTCAGTGTTGTGTGTGTGAGTGTAAGTGTGTCAATGTTTGCTATATTTTAAAACAAATATTTACTATCCAGAAAGCTGATGATCTGCTTAAAGACGCTATTGACTCACCTGTTGACTCAGTAACGTTACTCACCAGTGACCTGTTGACTCACCAGTGACCTGTTGACTCACCAGTGACCTGTTGACTCACCAGTGACCTGTTGACTTAAATAACAGCAAAAGCTCTCCCGAAGCAACACAATTGAGACACATTAAAGATGTAAACTGAGTGGCCCAAGCGGCTCTCCTAGGGGCGGGGGGGGGGTGTTGCACTGTGGAAAGGAGAATGGTGTCCTAGGGGAAAGGGTTGTGCCCTAGGGGAAAGGGTTGTACCCTAGGGGAAAGGGGTGGTGTCCTAGGGGAAAGGGGTGGTGTCCTAGGGGAAGGGTTGTGCCCTAGGGGAAAGGGTTGTGCCCTAGGGGAAAGGGGTGGTGTCCTAGGGGAAAGGGGTGGTGTCCTAGGGGAAAGGGGTGGTGTCCTAGGGGAAAGGGGTGGTGTCCTAGGAGGGGAGGTTGATCTGGGCGTGAATAACTCCGCTGTGGGAGTTTCCACGGGGGAGGTTAGTAGTAGTAGTCAACTATTTGTACTTGCTAAAGTTGAACTTGGGTTCTCTGCACCCGCCTCTCGATTTTCAATCACCTTTTGTACAGTTTGTTAGGCCAGTTGGGCTCTTGAGTTCTATAACAGATTTGAAATTTTGTGATATAATTTGTGTTATCCAGAGTGTAACAGGCTCGTACACGTACGATACGGGTGTGACGGCCCGTCCTCCAAAAATGGGGAGGTAAATGTAACAGCCCATAAGTGCAATTATGTACTATGTATGACAGTCAGGAAATGTACTTATTACACTTAGTATTACAACGTTCTGTCAATTCGGAGGATGGGTTGCAGTGTGACAGCCGGCGACAGTAACAGCTCTCATGGCACGAACAGCAAGATTAACGAAGGAGGCGACCTTGTTAAACCAACTCTACAATTCTAGACATTTTAATTATTAATAATATCAAGAAAAACTCAGTTTAAAATCGGCCGGAATTTGGCAGTGACATTTCTCTTATTTAATGTTGGTGTCTTGTTTTTCTCAGCGAGGCTGTTGAGGCAGTGTAACGAGCGAGGTCGTCTGTATCGCAGCTGAGGCCAGTTAACTCCAGCGGGAACACCCGTGACCAATTAGTTCACTTCCGGCCAGGGCGGCCGCCTCAGTATCCTCTGTCGCAGCTTTCTACAGTCTTATCTAATGGTCTCTCGCACCTCTTGCTGTCCTCTGTGGCGGTGGTGGGGAGGGTGGTGGGGGAGTGTTGGTGGGGAGGGTGTTTGTGGGGGAGGGTGGTGGTGGAGTGTTGGTGGGGAGGGTGGTGGTGGGGGAGTGTTGATGGGGAGTGTGTTTGTAGGGGAGGGTGGTGGTGGAGTGTTGGTGGGGGAGTGTTGGTGGGGATGAGGGAGTGGAATACGGGCAGAAGAGAAGGAGCAGCAGCAGGGGAGGGGGGGGGGATAAAGGGAGAGTTAATTAGCGAAGGTGAGGAAGGAAAAAGGTACAGTGAAGGATAAATGGGAGAGGTGCGATATATCAGGTCACTCGTTATACACAGACAACGACTGGTGGTGTTGTAGTAGTTCTGGAGCAGTTACGTGGCTGGAGGCGGTCGACAATCCTGTCTTTTGTTACGCTTTTCAAGTTGGAATAAATGTTTATCATATTTGTATTGTCCTTGTTCTGTGAAGGACAACCCGTATGTTCCTTGTCATGCCGTATCGTACCAGATAACACAAGGATTTTTATGATAGACAACGTTGAAACCAGAGCAAACCTCCACTCTGACGTAAATCAGGTCTTTCAATGTGCCTCAAAGTAATATTATGTTTAATGAAGATAAGTTCCAGCTCCTGGGCTCTGGAAAGAACGAAAATAGGAAAACGGAAACCACATATGACCCACAATTAAATCATATTATAGAACGAAAAAGCATTGTACAGGACCTGAGAGTAATGATGTCGGAAGACTTTGCCTTTAAAGAACACCATAAAGTAGCTGTCTCGATTGCAGAAAAACAACAGGTTAGATAAGAAGGAGCTTTCAAACATGGGATGACATATCAATGATGATACTTTTTGAAGACACAAATGCTCTCTTAGAGTGGAATACTGTTGCATACTAACAACCCCATTCAAAGCTGGAGAGAGTGCTGCCCTGAAGAACTTGCAAAGATCCTTTACTGCTAGAATCCACTCAATACTACATCCAGATTATTGGAACTAATTAAAATGTTTAAATCTGTATTCTCTAGAGTGCAGACGGTGAATTTTCCATTCTACTTTCTAACTGCCTTTTATGTCAATGTATGACCGATGGTCCTAATCTTAGTCCTAGTTACCATAAATGCTACACAAACAGAATGATGGCCTGGATACGCTGAGACAGCTATCAACATCAGAGGCCCGAGACTGTTCAACACGCTTCCACCACACATAAGGGACATAACTGGCCGACCCCTCACAGTGTTCAAGAGAGAACTATCAACATCAGAGGCCCGAGACTGTTCAACACGCTTCCACTACACATAAGGGACATAACTGGCCGACCCCTCACAGTGTTCAAGAGAGAACTATCAACATCAGAGGTACGAGACTGTTCAACAAGCTTCCACTACACATAAGGGACATAACTGGCCGACCCCTCACAGTGTTCAAGGGAGAACTATCAACATCAGAGGCCCGAGACTGTTCAACACGCTTCCACTACACATAAGGGACATAACTGGTCGACCCCTCACAGTGTTTAAGAGAGAACTATCAACATCAGAGGCCCGAGACTGTTCAACACGCTTCCACTACACATAAGGGACATAACTGGCCGACCCCTCACTGTGTTCAAGAGAGAACTATCAACATCAGAGGCCCGAGACGGTTCAACACGCTTCCACTACACATAAGGGACATAATTGGTCGACCCCTCACAGTGTTCAAGAGAGAACTATCAACATCAGAGGCCCGAGACTGTTCAACACGCTTCCACTACACATAAGGGACATAACTGGTCGACCCCTCACAGTGTTTAAGAGAGAACTATCAACATCAGAGGCCCGAGACTGTTCAACACGCTTCCACTACACATAAGGGACATAACTGGCCGACCCCTCACTGTGTTCAAAAGAGAACTATCAACATCAGAGGCCCGAGACTGTTCAACACGCTTCCACTACACATAAGGGACATAACTGGCCGACCCCTCACTGTGTTCAAGAGAGAACTATCAACATCAGAGGCCCGAGACTGTTCAACACGCTTCCACTACACATAAGGGACATAATTGGTCGACCCCTCACAGTGTTCAAGAGAGAACTATCAACATCAGAGGCCCGAGACTGTTCAACACGCTTCCACTACACATAAGGGACATAACTGGCCGACCCCTCACTGTGGTCAAAAGAGAACTCGATAAACACCTCCAAAGGATACCTGATCAACCAAGCTGTGATTCATACATCAGGCGTCCCGCAGTCTGTATAACCAAACCAGCAACCAGAATGCCTAGTCAGAGACCGGGCCACGGGGACGTTGATCCTGGCAATAACCGCAAGGGAAGATACATTAAGAACTCTTCATCTTTGACCTCTGACCTTGTGTTACGAGCCCCAGTGTCTGACCCAACCATCGTGACGGACTGGTAATATCTCCCGTCATGAGCCTAAACCAGGTAATATCTTACGGCAAGTATTATCACCTGTTTATGCCTCTCTTAACTTTCTTGTTAATTTTTTCCTGTTCCTCTTCTTTATTCTTCTTTTAGTCCTTCATTCTCCTTCCTTTAGTCAATTCAGTTTTTCTTGTCTCCTCAGGTTTTACTTGTCTCTTGCTTCTCCTTCTTATCATCATCCTGCTTTTTCCCATCTTTTCATTCTTCCCTTTCCCACTTCTCCCTTCCTTCATCTTCCCTTTCCCACTTCTCCCTTCCTTCATCTTCCCTTTCCCACTTCCCTTTATCTTCTCTTTCTCGTTCCTTCAATCTCTACTTTTTCAACTAAACTGTAAATTTTTGCAGTTTCCCAGTAAGGCCGAAATGCCTCTTCCACCTCATTAGTTCTCTCCTTATGATTCTCTTCTATCCCGTCTCTCTTTTGGTCATTCTCTCTTGTTCAATTCCCTCCTCTCCTAATTTCTTCTGTTTCTCTTTACTCCATTCCACAATGCTGCATTCCACTCCTCGATTTTCCATTCCTCACTATCTCATTATTGTTCTCCTTACCTATTCCCTACCCATTACTCTCCACCTCCCTACTTCCATCCCCCTTCCCTTGACTTCTCTCTTTTCCATCACAATCAGCTGCATTCCCTCCCCCCCCTTTATCCAGTTTCTTCTCTCCCACTTCACTGCTCCCCCATTTCCTTCACAATCTCTACCCCTTCACAATCCCTCCTCTCTGCCATCTACTGCCATCTACTCGGGCAGGTGAGAGGTTAGTGATCGTCTCAAAGACACTACTTGCTGGTGGAAATTGAAGGCCAAAAATAATGTGGATGGCTTGGCCAACCTGTGGGGGTAGTGTGGCTTGGCCTGCCTGGTGGTGTCCACGCCAGGGTGACGGGTGTTTGGGCCAGGGTGACGGGTGTTTGGGCCAGGGTGACAGGTGTTTGGGCCAGGGTGACAGGTGTTTGGGCCAGGGTGACGGGTGTTTGGACCAGGGTGACGGGTGTCTGGGCCAGGGTGACGGGTGTTTGGACCAGGGTGACGGGTGTCTGGGCCAGGGTGACGGGTGTTTGGACCAGGGTGACGGGTGTCTGGGCCAGGTGACGGGTGTTTGGACCAGGTGACGGGTGTCTGGGCCAGGGTGACGGGTGAGGAAGGAATGAGGTCTCGGAGGGTCGGCTTTAGTGTAGGTGGTGGAGGCATCGTGCAGTCCCTTGTTCCACGCTCACTGTAGCGTGTGTTCCACGCTCACTGTAGCGTGTGTTCCACGCTCACTGTAGCTTGTGTTCCACGCTCACTGTAGCTTGTGTTCCACGGTCACTGTAGCTTGTGTTCCACGCTCACTGTAGCTTGTGTTCCACGCTCACTGTAGCTTGTGTTCCACGGTCACTGTAGCGTGTGTTCCACGCTCACTGTAGCTTGTGTTCCACGCTCACTGTAGCTTGTGTTCCACGCTCACTGTAGCTTGTGTTCCACGGTCACTGTAGCTTGTGTTCCACGCTCACTGTAGCTTGTGTTCCACGCTCACTGTAGCTTGTGTTCCACGCTCACTGTAGCGTGTGTTCCATGCTCACTGTAGCTTGTGTTCCATGCTCACTGTAGCTTGTGTTCCATGCTCACTGTAGCTTGTGTTCCACGCTCACTGTAGCTTGTGTTCCACGCTCACTGTAGCTTGTGTTCCATGCTCACTGTAGCTTGTGTTCCACGCTCACTGTAGCTTGTGTTCCACGGTCACTGTAGCTTGTGTTCCACGCTCACTGTAGCTTGTGTTCCACGCTCACTGTAGCGTGTGTTCCACGCTCACTGTAGCTTGTGTTCCACGCTCACTGTAGCGTGTGTTCCACGCTCACTGTAGCGTGTGTTCCACGCTCACTGTAGCGTGTGTTCCACGCTCACTGTAGCTTGTGTTCCACGCTCACTGTAGCGTGTGTTCCACGCTCACTGTAGCGTGTGTTCCACGCTCACTGTAGCTTGTGTTCCTGCTCACTGTAGCTTGTGTTCCACGCTCACTGTAGCTTGTGTTCCATGCTCACTGTAGCTTGTGTTCCATGCTCACTGTAGCTTGTGTTCCACGCTCACTGTAGCTTGTGTTCCACGCTCACTGTAGCTTGTGTTCCACGCTCACTGTAGCTTGTGTTCCACGCTCACTGTAGCTTGTGTTTTCCATGCTCACTGTAGCTTGTGTTCCACGCTCACTGTAGCTTGTGTTCCATGCTCACTGTAGCTTATGTTCCATGCTCACTGTAGCTTGTTGGTGTCATCATAGTTGCGAGCTATATAGAAATTAGCTGAAAATTACTTTTGTAGGAAGATACCGTAAAGTTAATAGACGATATCAAATAAAGTCCTTCGCTTGGGAAACGAAAATAATGAGATTTACAGCGATAAATAACAGGTACTTAATTGGGTAAAGATGAAGACCTAAACAAAATAGAGGGTTAAAGACACACCAGTATCATCTATAGATAAAAACATCATGTAAATGATCTAGAAATAATAATGTCTGAAGCCCAAACGTTTAGCGAGCATTACTGCCAACTAAGCATGTTGTCTGCATATGGTTTAGTTTAGCGAGCATACGCCATACATATAGTGCTCAGCCAGGCAATTATTGGATAAATCAGAGAACCTCCTTCAAATCCCGGATTCCTCACAATTCTCGCACTATTTGAGGATTGGTTGACGGGGCCGACAACGGTCTAAGGATCATTTATAGGTTGTGACTGGTCATGGTAGGCTTTGCTAGTAACGCCGCAAGATGATGTTTATAGCGTCCACAACAGTCTACTCACAGAGCTCAGAAGTGGCAAGAGTCGTCCCCAGTCCCCTGCACAAACAAGCCTGTCACAACATAAATTCATCTGACATCATTCCAGGTTCAGAATATGATACTGACTGATGCTTGTTGATGCAACTCTCAGATTGAACATCATG
>WNGS01164751.1:54812-75437 GCA_020271785.1 Procambarus virginalis | reverse complement strand
ATAAACCTACCCATTTCATTATGTATCAGGTCAATTTTTTTTATTGGAGTTAAATTAACGTAGATATATGACCGAACCTAACCAACCCTACTAACCTATCTTTATAGGTTAGGTTAGGTTAGGTAGCCGAAAAAGTTAGGTTAGGTTTAGGTTAGGTAGGTTAGGTAGTCGAAAAACAATTAATTCATGAAAACTTGCTTATTAGGCAAATCGGGCCTTGAATAGTAGGCTTGAGAAGTGCATTCTGGCTACTAGGTACATATATATATATATATATTTATATATATATATCTATATATAGTATATATATATATATATATATATATATATATATATCGTACCTAGTAGCCAGAACGTGCTTCTCAGCCTACTATGCAAGGCCCGATTTGCCTAATAAGCCAAGTTTTAATGAATTAATGTTTTTTCGACCACCTAACCTACCTAACCTAACCTAACCTAACTTAACCTAACTTTTTCGGCTACCTAACGTAACCTAAGCTATAAAGATTGGTTAGGTTAGGTGGGGTTGGTTAGGTTCGGTCATATATCTACGTTAATATTAGCTTCAATAAAATAAATTGACCTCATACATAATGAAATGGGTAGCTTTATCATTTTATAAGAAAAAATTAGAGAAAATATATTAATTCAGGAAAACTTGGCTTATTAGGCAAATCGGGCCTTGCATAGTAGGCTGAGAAGTGCGTTCTGGCTACTAGGTACGACATATATATATATATATATATATATATATATATATATATATATATATATATATATATATATATATATATATGACTGAAAACTCACACCCCCAGAAGTGACTCGAACCCATACTCCCAGGAGTAACGCAACTGATATCTACAGGACGCCTTAATCCGCTTGACCATCATGACCGGACAAAAGGAAGTGATAGCCGAGCTATCCTGAGACCATTCAGGCTTGTTCGCATTGTTTCCTTCACCCTGATGCGCCTGTTACCTAGCAGTAAAATAGGTACCTGGGTGTTAGTCAGCTGTCACGGGCTGCTTCCTGGGGGTGGAGGCCTGGTCGAGGACCGGGCCGCGGGGACACTAAAGCCCCGAAATCATCTCAAGATAACCCACACATCTCACCATCTTGAGGTTGAGTAGTTACCATGTTGTGGGTGGGATGGTTCTCTGCCGTGCTGTGTAGAGGGCGAGAGAGTTCATCCATCCTGTTGCCTGTCGTATATCGCACGACAAGTGACCTGCCACAGGAATTCTTTCCATATGGTGCGACAGTTATGCGTTTCTGTCGCGTTGCATCTCCGAGGGATTATTAAATAGTTCTATATATAAAATTTCAGTTCATTGAACGTGTTAGACATTTTAGGTGTCGTGGAGCACATGAGAATGAGCCAGGCGTCACAGGCTACGCCCTGGCACTGGTGAGGTCCTTTTAGTATTTGGTGGTACGTTATCAAGGACCTTAATGATCACACACATCGTATAGCTCATCTATTCAGTGAGAAGACACGTGATTAACAGGCTGTCAATTATTTTTATTTCCTGTTTTTAAATCATAAAACTGGCTAGATGCAAAAATACTTGACACCAGATGATATTTTAACATTCTCGTTACACGGTCATATTTTGTGACAGGTTGTGGGTTATGGACGCAGGGAAGGCGACAGCCAGCCACTGATATTAGATAAAGAGTAACATTTGGTCGCGTAAAATATCTATAAAACTGCCATTGAGATCTTTTGATAAGAACCATGAGGGACTAGGAGCACATTGGCAGGCAGTAAAACACAGAGTTATGAGAGCTGTGGTGTATTGGTAGTGCAGTGACGGCCAGTTATGGGCCCTGCTGCTGCTGCCGCTCTCAGTGGTTACACTGCACAGTCTTACTGGTATCTGCATATAATCTACGCAATTACTAAGTATTAGCCAAGGTACCAGCGACAGATTTAATAGATAATGTGTGTGTTTTCCTTTGTGTGATACTCTTCAAGACACTAGTACTCTCTAGAGTGGAGTACTGCTGCACAATGACAGCCCCTTTCAAAGCTGGAGAAATTGCTGACCTGGAGAGCGTGCAGAGATCCTTTACTGCTAGAATCCACTCAGATAAACATCAAAACTACTGGGACCGACTAAAGAACCTAAATATGTATTTTCTTGAGCGCAGGCGGGAGAGATACATAATAATCTAGACGTGGAAAATAGTAGAGGGGCTGGTCCCGAACCTGCACACAGAAATAACATCACATGAAACCAGGAGGCATGGCAGGATGTGCAGAATATCCCCGTTGAAGAGCAGAGGTGCAACAGGTACTCTGAGAGAGAACTATCAACATCAGAGGCCCGAGACTGTTCACCACTACACGTAAGGGACATAACTGGCAGACCCCTCACAGTGTTCAAGAAAGAACTGGATAAGCACCTCCAAAGAATACCTGATCAACCCGGCTGTGACTCATACGTCAGGCTGCGAGCAGCCGCGTCCAACAGCCTGGTTGACCAGTCCAGCAACCAGGAGGCCCTGGCCGCAGGGACGTTAAGCCCCGGAAACACTCCAAGGTAACTCCTTAACCAAGATTTCGAACAGACTCATTCTGAATCTCGGAGCCCACAGAGCTTGTTCTTCGTGGGCTCCGTGTATATTTGGGAGCTGCTACAGCTCTTAGTCGGGCAGTGTCATGTGGTGTTGTCGCAGCTTCTTGGTCGACATTGGGACGCTCCCAGCTGGATTGCTTATGGTCTTCAGGTGGTGGTTGGGGTGCTGGTCCTGCGAGAGAGACCCATTTTGTGGTGCAGACCGTAAAGCTGGGATCATGTACCCCTGCCTGTTGAACTAGGTACTCAGGTAGGATTTCCTTCACCAGGTTGTCAGATGCCGGTGAAGAGGACTGGAACGCTGATACAGCAATTTGTGTTGCTGTGCGCACGCCGAGGCCCCCGAGTCTGACAGGAAGGGAGGCCTGTTTCCACAGTGAGTCGCTGAGAGAAAGGTTGAGGGCTTTTTCTAGCATTGATTTCAGCAAGCTGTCTTCTACTTTAATATTATAATTACGCCGTGTCTTGTGCATCAATACTCTCCAGTACTTGAGACCATGTACACACACCTCTCATTAATATTTATTAATATGCAGATTAGATTAATCCAGATGTCCATTAGTTAGGTCCATTTGTTTAATGATGGAGATAATTACAGTCGGCCTCAGCTCATACATTCAGTGGGTTTGTTACATAAGGATTGTTCATATTGTTTATATAAATATTGCTTTGTTTGTTTACGAACAATTTATAAATAATAACTAAAGTTAATTATCAGTTTACAATCATGTACTTTTATGGTTCCTTGGAGTGTAAGGTGTTTACTCATGGATGTGTGAAGCCCTTATCAGGGATTTGGGCCTTTGATCCCTACCAGGGGGTTGGGCTTAGCTTAAATCCCTACCAGGGGTTGGGCTTAGCTTAAATCCCTACCAGGGGGTTGGGCTTAGCTTAAATCCCTACCAGGGGTTGGGCTTAGCTTAAATCCCTACCAGGGGTTGGGCTTAGCTTAAATCCCTACCAGGGGTTGGGCTTAGCTTAAATCCCTACCAGGGGTTGGGCTTAGCTTAAATCCCTACCAGGGGTTGGGCTTAGCTTAAATCCCTACCAGGGTTGGGACTTAATTTAACTCCTCACTACCAGGCGTTGCGGTGTAGATTAACTCCCATTAAAGGATTTAGAGCTGGTGGCGACTTTGGTATGAACAGATTAGTCTGTATCACTCTAGGAATGCTTCAGAGAAATGATTATGTGCTCACCAAGCTGCATTTGTGGGGATCAAGGTNAGCCCATGTACCAGCCGAAGAGAGAGAGAGCCCATGTACCAGCCCGAGAGAGAGAGGAGAGACGGGTGGGGTAAAAAGATGACTAAAGGCTAAGTTTTACAAAAGTTTAAATTACAACAGGAATAGTTTGAACAAGAGTCTCGCACGTTGTTAAACATTCTCGACTATTTTATGAATGTTATAATCTACCTCGACTCACGGAGGTGTGAATTGTTTCATATGCAAACCTGACCACCCATTGGTACGTAACTGATAACAATCTTCATTATTTTAATACAATTTAACAATATATAATCTAAATATATATACTATATATATCACAGATAAGCGAAAAACTGTCTCTGGCGCCTGAGAGTTGAGTGGACAGCGCTTCGGATTTGTAGTCCTGAGGTTCCGGGTTCGATCCCGGTGGAGGCGGAGACAAATGGGCAAAAATGTTTCTTTTACCCTGATCCCCTGTTACCTAGCAGTAAATAGGTACCTGGGAGTTAGACAGCTGCTACGGGCTGCTTCCTGGGGTGTGTACAAAAGGAGGCCTGGTCGAGGACTGGGCCGCGGAGAAGCTAAGCCCCGAAATCACCTCAAGATAACCTCAAGAAGATGGTCCATAGGTTAAGGATGCTGTTTCCATTTCCGCCCTACTGCAAGAATTTCCTCGTGAAACCAAAAGCATTTTTAGAAACTTTAAAAACTTAGTCCAAAAGCCATTGTTTATCAAGGTGTTGATGGCAGACATCTTGGCGTTTCAAAGTGGCCGCTATTATTAATATGTTATTTCCGAGTAGTTCCAGGCATGAACCAGACACGATAGCCAATAGTGATCTGAAAACTGCCGCTGGGAAAGATATCAGCCTGCCGCTGGAAAGATACGAGACTGCCGCTGGGAAAGATACAGCCTGCCGCTGGGAAAGATATCAGCCTGCCGCTGGGAAAGATATCAGCCTGCCGCTGGGAAAGATACGAGACTCGCTGGGAAAGATATCAGCCTGCTGCTGTGAAAGATACGAGCATGCCGCTGGGAAAGATACGAGACTGTCGCTGGGAAAGATACGAGCCTGCCGCTGGGAAAGATACGAGCCTGCCGCTGGGAAAGATACGAGACTGCCGCTGGGAAAGATTATGAGCCTGCTGCCAGGAAAGATACGAGCCTGCTGCCAGAAAGATACGAGTCTGCCGCCGGGAAAGATACGAGCCTGCCGCTGGGAAAGATACGAACCTGCCGCTGGGAGAGGAAAGAGATCTCCCTCTTCCATTTCAGGAGGGCATGCAATCGCCTGAGAAGCTTCACCTTTAAGATTCCGTTTCCCGTCTGGCTGCCGAAGGTCTTCCGGCTCCTACAAGCAATATGAGATGTATGTAATTGCTCGCTCCGCCTGCTCTAGTATAACCACCTCCTCAACTGTGGCTCCACAACACCCACCTCCACAATCGTGCAATTAAGATGGTGCGGATTGCAAATTTACGCTAAAGAACTAGAGTATTTGTTCCAGTGAGCAACACTCATTATTGAGTTTTATTCATGGACAATTCTGAGCCCACCGGGCGCTCGACGAGGTTGTTAGAAATATATATTTTTGTTTGGCAGTAAATAATTATATACCTCGTTCTTATATACTAATTATATATATATTCTTAATATTTCAAGAAGTTTCCCTACTCTTTTTTCCGTTTCCTTTTCTCTCTCTCTCTCTCTCTCTCTCTCTATATATATATATATATATATATATATATATATATATATATATATATATATATATGCAAACAAGCCTGAATGGTCCCCAGGACTATATGCGACTGAAAACTCATATAATATATATATATATATATTATATAATATATATATATATATATTATATATATATATATATATATATAATGTCACTACTTATTGTAAATGAAGATTCATATTTCTTTCAGTAACTGATATACTCTCCACAGTTTTGCATGAATTAATCCAGTCAATTGAATGATTACATTCTCTTAGGAAAACAAATAATGGATTGCACTCTTCACCTGTTGTTATACTATATTTTTATAAATATTTAGTCGATTTTTATAGCCGATGGATTTTGTCTAGTCAGGTTTTCTTATGAAAATATGTGTAGTTTAGGGGGTGTTATACGTTGTTCTTTGACGTAATATATATATAATATATAGTTATAGCAACGTGTGATTCGGTTATGCCTAAGTATCCACCAGTAGATAAGATAATACATTTTTGTTCTTCATATTCACTTTATCCTCTTGTCTTCCTCCCTCCCCCCATTCCAAATCCTCATCTTCATCCATTCCAAGTGCTATATTGTCGTAATGGCTTGGCGCTTTCCCTGATAGATCCCTTCCCTTCCCTTTTTTTTCACCCTTCTCCCTCCCCTCTCTTTGCTCCCCATCTCTTTGCAATTTAACCCATCATGACCTTTGACATTTTTTACCATTTCAGCACCTTTTCTCATCTCTTTGAAGTAACCTGTTCTATCTGTTCTCATGTCATTGTTATTTTCCTCACTATCTTGAGGTTATCTTGAGATGATTTCGGGGCTTTAGTGTCCCCGCGGCCCGGTCCTCGACCAGGTCTCCACCCCCAGGAAGCAGCCCGTGACAGCTGACTAACACCCAGGTACCTATTTTACTGCTAGGTAACAGGGGCATAGGGTGAAAGAAACTCTGCCCATTGTTTCTCGCCGGCGCCTGGGATCGACCCCAGGACCACAGGATCACAAGTCCAGTGTGCTGTCCGCTCGGCCGACCGGCTCTACTATGTTGTTACTTTTGTGTAGCACTTCTCTTGTCCGTGGCTGCAGGAGTCACGTGTCCTGATCCGCCCCAGCTCTGTATTGTAGCTGTCCTCCGCTGACCCAATTTACATTCTATGTTTTTGTTACCCAGCATGTTACGCTGTGTGTTTGCGGCGAGGCAGATGCGGATGGATATGGATTGCATGGCCTGCACTGCGAAAAATGAGGAGGTTGGCACACAAGTTGTTGTTATTGTTAAAGATTCGCTACCTGGAACAAGAAGCTCCAAGCAGCACGGGCTATGGTGAGCCCCTAGTGTGTGTGTTGGCACACAAGACATGAGGAAGTCTATGACATCAACAACAGCATCCTTACACACACAAATCACAATAACGTAATACATCAAATGAACAAATCAACAAGGGCCGTGACGAGGATTCGAACTTGTGTCTCGGAGAGACTGCAGGATCCAGTAAGTTCAGTAGAACTTCGGTTTCAACTGTTTTCACCATGTCGTAGCTCAGTCGATTAAGGCAGCGTCTGGGATGCTCTTGGACGCAGGTTCGAAACCTCGTCACGGCCCTTGTGGATTTGTTCAACAGGATCCTTGCCTCTGCCCAGTGTCCAGCAGAGAGAGCGCCTCGTAATCTAATACATTGTAATTCTAATGTCACTGCTGGTCGACTGGATGGAGTCACACTACCCCTATGGAGAGGTGGCAGACAGTTGTAAGGGGACTATACACGTGTGTCCATCTTGTCAACCATATACATTGTTGGCCAAACAGTAGCCGCAGCAACACAGAAAAAGAAAGAAAGCAAACAAGTACAGGTAATAGATCACTGGTTCAACTTGTTCCTATAGGATCCGAAACCATTGGTTCACGGGGAGAGAGTGCAAGGAGGCTTCTTAAGGATCTAGGTTCCAGGCTCATCAAAACAAGAAGAGACCCCTAGTGTGGCCAGCTTCTTTTCTCAGTGCCTCAGTGAGGCGATCCAGAGAGGTAATGCCCATTGCATCCTTGGTTCCTGCGCAGCGTCGGAGGAGTTCAAAGACGTCTAGAGCCTTCTAGACTCTTCTTTGAGTCTTGAATTTGACCCCCCCCCCATTGAGCTTGACCCTTCTAGAGCCAGGGATCCCGTCACAATGGTTGTACTCTTCAAGTCACTTGTGTTGTCCCGTCTTGAGTACTGCTCAGTACTCACTTCCCCCTTCAGAGCCGGAGAGATTGCTGAAATAGAGGGAACACAAAGAACATATACGGCATACATATACGAGATAAAACACCTAAATTATTGGGATCGTCTCAAAGCTCTCCAAATGTACTTTGGAGGGGGGCGCCTGACAGCTGGATGGACAGCGCTTCGGATTCGTAGTCCTGAGGTCCCGGGTTCGATCCTCGGTGGAGGCGGAGACAAATGGCCAAAATGTTTCTTTCACCCTGATGCCCCTGTTACCTAGCAGCAAAACCTGGGAGTTAGACAACTGCTACGGGATGCTTCCTGGGGGTGTAACAAAAAGGAGGCCTGGTCGAGGACCGGGCCGCGGGGACGCTAAGACTCGAAATCATCTCACGATAACCTCAAGATAACTCACTAGAAAGGAGACGAGAGAGATACCAAATAATATACACGTGGAAAATACTGGAGGGCCAAGTACCAAATCTACACAGTAAAATAACAACATACTGGAGTGAACAATATGGCAGAAAATACAGAATAGAACCAGCGAAGAGCAGAGGTGCCATAGGTACAATCAGAGAACACTGTATAAACATCAGAGGTCCGCGGCTGTTCAACACCCTCCCAGCGAGCATAAGAAATATTGCCGGAACAACCGTGGACATCTTCAAGGGATGTTTTCTAAAAGAAGTGCCGGACCAACCGGGCTGTGGTGGGTATGTGGGCCTGCGGGTCGCTCCAAGCAACAGCCTGGTGGACCAAACTCTCACAAGTCAAGCCTGGCCTCGGGCCGGGCTTGGGGAGTAGAAGAACTCCCAGAACCCCATCAAGCAGATAGCCTCAAGGCTATAGAGGCTATAACTCACGTTGCTTTCCTCGTAATGTTGACATTTGTAACCATTTACTTGTGTAACTCTGTCGCCCTACATAATAAAGTATATAAAAAAAAAAAATGGGTGATGGGAGAGGCAAATACTCATATGTATTTAGAGTCAAACGGCAAGATTTTAGACAAACGACATTTATTTAAAGTCAAACTACAATATATATATATATATATATATATATATATATATATATATATATATATATATATATATATATATATAAAAAAAATAATGTGTGTGTGTGTGGTGGTTAAAGTTAAGTTAGGATGCCATTGTAAAAACACTTGAATTACTTGTAGTTGAGTGCTCAATAATCGTCAACATGTGACGAAGAACAGTTTGAGTTCTTATCCTGACCTTGGAGGACTGAAGAAAATTCATACATACTGTAAACGAATGACCGAATCTGTGGTAGAAAATAAAATGGTCTTCATCTTCTTCCTCTTCCATACTCTTGGTGCTCTCCTCTCCTTCACCGTGTGTGTGTACTCACCTAGTTGTGCTGGCGGGGGTCGAGCTCTGGCTCTTTGGCCCCGCCTCTCAACTGTCAATCAACTGGTGTACAGATTCCTGAGCCGACTGGGCTCCATCATATCTACATTTGAAACTGTGTATGGAGTCAGCCTCCACCACATCACTGCCTAATGCATTCCACTTGTTAACTACTCTGACACTGAAAAAAGTTCTTTCTAACATCCCTGTGGCTCATTTGGGTACTCATTCTCCACCTGTGTCCCCTTGTTCGCGTACCACCCATGTTAATAAGTTTATCCTTATCTACCATATCAATTACTCTTGAGAATTTTGTAGGTCGTGATCATGTCTCCTCTGACTCTTCTGTCTTCCAGTGTCGTGAGGTGCATCTCTCGCAGCCTTTCCTCGTTACTTATGCCTCTTAGTTCTGGGACTAGTCTAGTGGCATACCTCCGAACTTTTTCCAGCTTTGATTTGTGCTTGACAAGGTACGGGCTCCATGCTGGGGCTGCATACTCCAGGATTGGTCTTACATATGCGGTGTACAAGGTTCTGAAAAATTCCTTACACAGGTTCCTGAAGGCAGTTCTGATGTTATCCAGCCTCGCGTATGCCGCAGATGTAATTCTTTTTATGTGTGCTTCAGAAGACAGGTTTGGTGTGATATCAACTCCTAGATCTTTCTCTCTGTCCGTTTCATGAAGTACTTCATCTCCCTTTCAGTATCCTGTGTCGGGCCTCCTGTTTCCACCGCCTAGTTTCATTATCTTGCATTTACTCGGGTTGAACTTTAGTAGCCATTTGTTGGACCATTCATTCAGTCTGTCTTGGTCATCCTGTAGCCTCCTACTATCGTCCTCTGTGTTTATCCTCATAATTTTCGCATCATCAGCAAACAATGAGAGGAACGATTCTATACCCTCTGGGAGATCATTTACATATATCAGAAACAGTATAGGTCCAAGGACTGAACCCTGCAGGACCCCACTGGTGACGTCTCGCCAATCTGAGACCTCACCCCTCACAGTAACTCGCTGTCTTCTGTTGCTAAGGCACACCCTTATCCAATGGAGTACCTTCCCTTTCACTCCAGCCTGCATCTCCAGCTTTTTCACTAGCCTCTTGTGTGGCACTGTGTCAAAGACTTTCTGGCAATCCAAAAATATGCAGTCTGCCCCCATCCCTCTCTGTCCTGCCTGATTTTTGTTGCCTGGTCGTAAAATTCAATTAATCCTGTGAGGCCGGATTTGCCATCCCTGAACCCATGTTGACGCTGTATTACTAAGTTCCTTCGCTCCAGATGTTCCACAAACTTTTTTCGCACAATCGTCTCCATCAGCTTGCATGGTATGTAAGTTAAGGACACTGGCCTGTTGTTCAGTGCCTCCTGTCTATCCCCCTTCTTGTATATTGGGACTACATTAGCCGTCTTCCAAATTTTTGGCAGTTTTCCTGTTACCAGTGATTTGTTATACACTATGGAGAGTGGCAGGCACACTGCTTCTGCTCCTTTTTTTAGTATCCAAAAGGAGATTCCATCTGGGCCTATAGCCTTTGTCACATCCAACTCTAGCAAAAGCTTCCTTACATCCCCACTGGTAATCTCAAACTCTTCTAGTGGTTCCTGGTTAACTATCCCCTCTCTTACCTCTGGAACTTCCCTTTTGCTCTAATGTTAAGACCTCCTGGAATTTCTTATACAGTTCCTCGCACACTTCCTTGTCATTTGTAGTGAATCTTTCTGCCCCTAACCTCAATTTCATTACCTGTTCCTTTACTGTTGTTTTTCTCCTGATGTGGCTATGCAGCAATTTAAGTTGAGTCTTAGCCTTGCTTGCGATGTCATTTTCATATTGCCTCTCTACCTCTCTTCTCACCCTGACGTATTCATTTCTGGCACTCCGGTATCTTTCTCTGCTCTCAAGTGTCCTGATATTTCTATAGTTTCTCCATGCCCTTTTACTTAGCTGCTTTGCTAACTTGCAACTCTGATTAAACCATGGGTTTCTCATTTCCATTTCATTTTTTCCTTTTGGACTGGGACGTACTTGTCTGCTGCCTCCTTACACTTCTGTGTGATGTAGTCCATCATGTCTTGGACCGTCTATCCAATGAGCTCTGTTTCCCTTGTTATATCTGTTAGGATGTGTGTGTACTCACCTAGTTGTGCTTGCGGGGGTTGAGCTTTGGCTTTTTGGTCTCGCCTCTCAACCGTCAGTCAACTGATGTATAGATTCCTGAGCCTACTTACTGGGCTCTATCATATCTACACTTGAAGCTGTGTTTGGAGTCAGCCTCCACCACATCTCTTCCTAATGCATTCCATTTGTCTACTACTCTGACACTGAAAAAATTCTTTGTAACGTCTCTATGGCTCATTTGGGTACTCAGCTTCCACCTGTGTCCCCTAGTGCGTGTGCCCTTTGTGTTAAATAGTCTGTCCTTATCTACCCTATCAATTCCTCTGAGAATCTTGTATGTGGTGATCATGTCCCATCTAACTCTTCTGTCTCCCAGTGACGTGAGGTTTAATTCCCGTAGTCTCTCCTCGTGGCTCATACCCCTCAGTTCGGGTACTAGTCGGGTGGCAAACCTTTGAACCTTTTCCAGTTTAGTCTTATGCTTGACTAGATATGGACTCCATGCTGGAGCCGCATACTCCAGAATTGGTCTGACATATGTGGTATATAATGTTCTGAAAGATTCCTTACACAAGTTTTAAAGGTCGTTCTTATGTTAGCCAACCTGGCATATGCCGCTGATGTTATCCTCTTGATATGAGCTTCAGGGGACAGGTCTGGTGTGATATCAACCCCCAGGTCTTTCTCTCTCTCTCTCTGACTCTTGAAGTATTTCATCTCCCAAATGATAACTTGTATCTGGTCTCCTGCTCCCTACGCTTATCTTCATTACATTACATTTGCTTGGGTTAAACTCTAACAACCAGTTGTTCGACCATTCCTGCAGCTTGTCCAGGTCTTCTTGAAGCCTCAAGCTGTCCTCCTCTGTCTTAATCCTTCTCATAATTTTGGCATCGTCAGCAAACATTGAGAGGAATGAGTCTACACCCTCTGGGAGATCATTTACGTATATCAGAAACAGGATAGGTCCGAGTACAGAGTCCTGTAGGACTCCACTGGTGACTTCACGCCAATCTGAGGTCTCACCCCTCACTGTAACACTCTGCTTCCTATTGCTTAGGTACTCCCTTATCCACTGGAGCACCTTACCAGTTACTCCTGCCTGTTTCTCCAGCTTATGCATCAACCTTTTATGGGGTACTGTGTCAAAGGTTTTCCGACAGTCCAAAAAAATGCAGTCCGCCCATCCTTCTCTTGCTTAATCTTTGTCACCTGATCTTAGAATTCTATTAAGACTGTAAGGCAAGATCTACCCACCCTGAACCCATGTTGATGGGTTGTCACGAAGTCGCTTCTCTCCAGATGTGTTACTAGGTTTTTTCTCACGATCTTTTCCATCACCTTGCATGGCATACAAGTTAAGGACACTGGCCTGTAGTTCAGTGCCTCTTGTCTGTCACCCTTTTTATATATTGGGACTACATTAGCAGTCTTCCATATTTCTGGTAGGTCTCCCGTCTCCAGTGACCTACTATACACTATGGAGAGTGGCAAACAAAGTGCTCCTGCACACTCTTTCAAGACCCATGGTGAGATTCCGTCCGGCCCAACAGCATTTCTCACGTCCAGCTCCAGTAGTGCTTCTTGAGCTCATCTCTTGTAATTTCGAACCCTTCCAAGGTCGCCTGGTTTGCTGCCACCTCTCCTAGCGCCGTGACCTCTCCTTGTCCTTGTTCTTGGGCCGGGATAAACCTGTTTACTGCCTCCTGACACTTTTGGGTGACATAGTCCATCATGTCTTGTGTGGACTTGGTTCTGAGTTCTGTGTCCCATGGTATATCCCTTAGGAATTTATTCATCTCCTCATAGTTTCCCTTTCGGTACGCCAGCCCTTTGTTTCCCAGTTCTTTTTGGGGGGAGATAATTCCTAGCTCAACCAGGTACTCAAAACTCAATACACTGTGATCACTCACGCCCAAGGGGGCTTCCAACTTAACTGCCCTTATATCCCTCCCATTTAGGGTAAATATCAGATCAAGCAAGGCTGGTTCATCCCCTTCTTTCATTCTTGTCGGTCCCTTGACGTGTTGACTTAGAAAGTTTCTCGTTGCCACATCCAGCAGCTTAGCTCTCCATGTGTCTGGTCCTCCATGTGGGTCTCTGTTCCCCCAATCTATCTTCCCATGGTTGAAGTCTCCCATGATTAGTAGCCTGGATCCGTTCCTGCTAGCCACAGAAGCTGCTCTCTCTATTATATTGATGGTGGCCATGTTGTTTCTATCATATTCCTGTCTGGGTCTTCTGTCGTTCAGTGGGGGGTTATATATGACTACTACTATAATTTTCTGTCCTCCAGTTACTATGGTGCCTGATATGTAGTCACTGAAACCTTCACAGCTCTGATTAACCATCTCTTCTAAACTCCAACCTTTTCTTATCAGCAAAGCTACACCACCTTCTCCTCTCCCTGCTCTCTCTTTCCTCATTACATAGTAGTCCTGTGGAAACACTGCACTGTGTGTGTGTGTGTGTGTGTGTGTGTGTGTGTGTGTGTGTGTGTGTGTGTGTGTGTGTGTGTGTGTGTTTTATCACCACAACATCTGGATGGTGTTTACAGTTGGTGGCAGGTTTCCCTTGCTCTTCACGCATCTCCCACACACAAACACCTTGACAAACTTACAGTAATCTCCCGTTAGTGCAGTGACTGTTTGTGTTAATGCTGTTGTTGTGGCTGCTGCTGCAGCTGCTGTTTCTGCTGTTGTTGCAGTTACTGCTGATGCTCCTTATGCTAGTGTTGCTGATGCTGTTGGTTCTGTTGTTGCTTTAGTGTTAGTGTAGTGTGTGGTACCGTTGCCGGAGGTGCTCAGACGTACGCTGTTTGTACACTTCTGTTGCTGTTTGTCTCTCGAATTTTGTTTTGCTGTTTCTGCTTCTAGTGTTGTTCTTGCCGTTGGTGTCAGCAGTGCTGTTTGTGTTGCTGGTGTTGCCAGCCATCATGGCTCATAAGGGCTGTGGGTTGAGTTGGAGACCTTAGGCCAGATTCACGAAGCAGTTGCGCAAGCACTTACGAACCTGTACGTCTTTTGTAAATCTTTGGCGGCTTTGTTTACAATTATTAAACAGTTAATGAGCTCCAAAGCACCAGGAGGCTGTTTATAACAATAACAACAGTTGATTGGGAAGTTTTCATGCTTGTTAACTTTAACAAATGTAACCAAAGGCGTCAAAGATTGAGGAAAGGTGCGCATGTTCGTAAATACTGACGTAACTGCTTCGTGAATCAGGCCCCTTAATAACGGGGAATTATTGTGTGGTGCGCGTTGTGATGCTCTCACTACCCGTTGACTACCTGTTGTTGATTCCGGGGATCAACGTCTGCCCAGCCCAGTCTCTGACCGGGCCTCCTGGTTTGTGTCTGGTCAACCAGACTGTTGGACGCGGCTGCTCGCAGCCTACCGTATGGCAGCAATGGATCCGGTATCCTTTGGAAGTGTTTATTAAGACACACAGAAATCACAATAACGTGATGCATCAATAGCTCAGTAGCTCAGTCGATTAAGGCAGCGTCTGGGATGCTCTTGGACGTAGGTTCGAATCCTCGTCACGGCCCTTGTGGATTTGTTCATTTGTTTATTAAGCTCTCTTCTGAACACCGTGAGAAGTGGGCCAGTTACGCCTCTTACGTGTAGAGGGAGAATGTTGAAAAGGTCAGCAGACAACAGGAAGTGTTGTCTGCTGACTTCCTTGGGCCCAAGGATGACCGAGAGTCGTCATCTATTGCTGAAATTAATAGAAACTCGAAATACTTCTTGGAAAATCCAACGCAAAAACCCTGCTCTGGTACTTGTGTGAAGGACATTAATCCGTCGCTGGCGTACGCTCTGGGCCCTGGGTAGGAATACAGGGAATATGTTCGTCCTGTATAGACACGATAAACCACGTAAACTACTGGGACCGTCTCAGAGCTCTCAAGATATACTTTGGAAAGGAGACGAGAGAAGTATCACATAATAAGTAACGCACTTCTCGGCCTACTGTGCAAGGCCCGATTTGCCTAATAGTCCGAGTAATTTCTTTATTTTCAATAATTTTTTTTCAAAATAGTTTATTTGAATTATTATTTTTTTTATATTATGACCATAATTTATTGACTTAATTGTGTTAGTTTAGGTTAGGTTAAGATAGGTTNTCCTCCTTTCCTCAGTTACCTTGTCACGGTGATGTTGCCTGACAATACCTCTAATTTGTAGTAGTCTTGGGTATGAAGTATTCAATATGGTCTCCTTCAGCGCCTTCAGCAGCCAGCACATCTGCTCGTTCATTCCCACATATTCCAACATGGGAGGGGTTCCACAGAAACTTGATGACTCTTCCCTGATTGGTAAGTACTCTCACAGCTCTCTTTATTTCAGCGACTATTGCAAGATTTCCTGCCCGATTTTTACTTAGGCTTTGCAGTGCTGCTTTTGAATCAGTGGAAATCACTGCACCATTAGTGTTCCGTTCAAGAAACCTTAATGGTATAACAATGGCAGTTAGCTCTGCTTGTGTTGAAGAGGCATAGTTCTCAATACGTACTTTTTCTTCATTTCTGCGTTGGAAAGTATTATCCTTGATTACCGTGTATGCTGCACCAGCCCTGCCATTGACAGGATTAGATGACCCGTCAGTGTAGATTTGATCTAGTTCATCTCCGGCTTCTTTATAAATTTCCTCGAGATACTTGTGCCTCATTTCTTGTGGTAACATGTTGGATTTTTTCATTGCCATTTCATTGATGGTGATCTTGCACGAGTCATGCTCCCAGGGAGGTAACCTCTCTACAGGCAGGAGCTCACGGGCTTGCTCAAGCAGGTGAAGTTCTTCTAGGTAGCAGACTGATCTGTGATGCCATTTTTGCTTCTGTTTCCCCTGAAAGTAGTACAGATCTCGTTTTTTTCTTAGCAATATCATTGTAATGGGGATCTCTGGCTAGTGAGGTGGTCTCTATAGTTAGGTGGTCGCTATGGTGAGGTGGTCGCTGTGGTGGGGTGGTCGCTGTGGTGAAGTGGTCGCGGCGGTGAAGTTGTCTCTATGGTGGGTTAGTCAATGTGGTTTGATGGTCGCTGTGGTGGGGTGTTCGCTGAACAACAGGGTTGGATTCATACTGTACTTCAGGCTGCAGGCAGCTGCCTCTAACAGCCTGGCTGACCAGACCACCAACCAGGAGTCATGGCCAGAGACCGGGCCGCAGGAATGTTGATCCTCAGAAACAGCGAAAGGTAACTAAAAACTAAGGCAGCGTGTTGGTGATAGGCGCCTGACAGCTGAGTGGACAGCGCTCGGGATTCGTAGTCCTGAGGCTCCGGGTTCGATCCCCGGCGGAGGGGGAAACAAATGGGCAGAATTTCTTTCATCCTTATGTCCCTGTTCACCTAGCAGTAAATAGGTACCTGGGCGTTAGACAGCTGCTACGGGCTGCTTCCTGGGGGATGTGTAACAAAAAGGGGCTTGGTCAAGGACCGGGCCGCGGGGACGCTAAGCCCCGAAATCATCTCAAGATAACCTCAAGATAAAATGGCTGTGGCGGGGTGGTCCTTGTTATGGGGCACTTACCTATCCGTGACCAGGGGCCTGATTCACGAAGCAGTTACGCAAGCACTTACGAACATGTACATCTTTCCTCAATCTTTGACGGCTTTGGTTACATTTATTAAACAGTTTACAAGCATGAAAACTTGCTAATCAACTGTTGTTATTGTTATAAACAGCCTCCTGGTGCTTCGGAGCTCATTAACTGTTTAATAATTGGAAACAAAGCCGCCAAAGATTGAGAAGAGATGGACAGGTTCGTAAGTGCTTGCGTAACTGCTTCGTGAATCTGGCCCCTGGAGAACTAAGGGCTAGTTCTTCATGCCCCGCCCGCCAGACTTGTTGTACCCGTTGCCTACAACAACAGGTACGTTGCCCACTGCGTTAAAACTTCACTCTTCTAACACTCAATATCTTTGTCGAACCGTTACTTAAGGCTGCTAATGGAGGTGGCTTCCACAACTTCTTCCCTTTGTGCATTCCACTTGTTGACCGCCCGTACAGAGTCCAACCACTTGGACGGTAGAGCGACGGTCTCGATTCATGCGGATCTGCGTTCAATCCCCGATCGTCCAAGTGGTTGGGGCACCATTCCTTTCTCCCGTCCCATCCCAAATCCTCATCCTGGTCCCTTCCAAGTGCTATATAGTCGTAATGACTTGGTGCTTTTCCCTTAATTTATCTTATCCTTCGACTCATTCGTGATTCCAAATTCCACTTGTGTCCTCTTGTCCTACTGTCTCTCAACTTAAAGGGGCTGTCCTTATCCACCTTGTCTAATCCCCTAAGAATCTTGTACGTTGTTATCATATCTCCTCTATTTCTTCTGACCTCCAAGGTTGTGAGATCCAGTTCCTTCAGCCTTCCATCATAACTTAACCCTCTAAGCTCTGGCACAAATCTAGTTACAAACCTTTGCACTTTTTCTTTTTTAGTTTTGTTTCAAAAGTATGGCTTCCAAGCAAGTGCCGCATATTCTGGTGGTCGCTGTGGTGGGGTTGTATTCGGTTGATAAGTTGTGGATGTTATGGTGCTGGTTGTAGATGTTGTGGTGTAGGGTGGTGGAGAGTGTGGTAGGGTGGTGGAGAGTGTGGTAGGGTGGTGGAGAGTGTGGTAGGGTGGTGGAGAGGGTGGTAGGGTGGTGGAGAGGGTGGTAGGGTGGTGGAGAGGGTGGTAGGGTGGTGGAGAGTGTGGTAGGGTGGTGGAGAGTGTGGTAGGGTGGTGAGAGTGTGGTAGGGTGGTGGAGAGTGTGGTAGGGTGGTGGAGAGTGTGGTAGGGTGGTGGAGAGTGTGGTAGGGTGGTGGAGAGGGTGGTAGGGTGGTGGAGAGTGTGGTAGGGTGGTGGAGAGGGTGGTAGGGTGGTGGAGAGTGTGGTAGGGTGGTGGAGAGTGTGGTAGGGTGGTGGAGAGTGTGGTAGGGTGGTGGAGAGTGTGGTAGGGTGGTGGAGAGTGTGGTAGGGTGGTGGAGAGGGTGGTAGGGTGGTGGAGAGTGTGGTAGGGTGGTGGAGAGTGTGGTAGGGTGGTGGAGAGTGTGGTAGGGTGGTGGAGAGGGTGGTAGGGTGGTGGAGAGTGTGTGGTAGGGTGGTGGAGAGTGTGTGGTAGGGTGGTTGGAGAGTGTGTGGTAGGGTGGTGGAGAGTGTGTGGTAGGGTGGTGGAGAGTGTGTGGTAGGGGTGGTGGAGAGTGTGTGTGGGTGGTGGAGAGAGTGTGGTAGGGTGGTGGAGAGTGGGTGGTAGGGTGGTGGAGAGTGTGTGGTAGGGTGGTGGAGAGTGTGTGGTAGGGTGGTGCACACACACACCACACAACACACACACACACACACACACACACACACACACAACACACATCAGGCCTTCCTCGAACTGAGAATATCATACAGCAGGTCATTCTTTAGGTGAGTAAATCATACATCAGAACATCGTCAAGCTGAATATGTCATACACAAGGTCCTCCGCTAGCTTAGTATATCCTTCCTCCCTCACCCTCACCCCCACCCCCTCCCTCACCCATACCCCCTCCCTCACCCCTACCCCCTCCCTCACCCCTACCCCTCCCTCACCCCAACCCCCTCCCTCACCCCCACCCCCCTCCCTCATTCATGCGACAGCAAGAATTACAAAGGAAGTCGGGAAGAATTAATCTGATAAATATATTCCGAGACTTGAAAGGAGGACATTGGCCCGGAAAGGAGGACATTCTGTGCTAGAGCACAGAATTCGTTGACCTCAGCTTACTGTGTCCCGGGACAACTACGGGCTCACCATAGCCCGTGCTGCTTGAACCTTTTGTTCCAGGAGCGAATCTTAAACAACAAACAACAACAGGAAGACTCATCCGTTGGGATAAGGCAACTCGATTCATCACATGAGGTTGTAATACTATTAGTCTGTCTCTTATCACGAGGAAGGGAGGGGGGGAGGGCGAGAGTGGGGTATGGGAGAGGAGGGACGGGAATGGTCAGGGGAAAGCGCCAAGCTATTACGAATATATAGCACTTGGAAGGGGGTCAGGATAAGGATGTGGGATGGGACAGTGGGAAGGAATGGTGGGGAAGAGGACGTGTGGGGGGCGTGGGGGGGGGGGGGGGAATCATCCTAATACGCCTCACGTCCTCAAAGTTACGTGAACATGGGTCGTAACTCTTGAACCGTTCTGTAATATGAACGACCAACCTCGCTGAGATAACTCGCACAGGCAGACACCCACCCACACCACCCTCCACACCCACCCACCTCCACACCACCCTCCACACCCACACCACCCTCCACACCACACCCACCCACACCACCCTCCACACCACCCTCCACACCCACACCACCCTCCACACCACCCTCCACACCCACACCACCCTCCACACCACACCCACCCACACCACCCTCCACACCACACCCACCCACACCACCCTCCACACCACACCCACCCACACCACCCTCCACACCACACCCACCCCACACCAACATACACACACACACACACATATTGGTGCCTCGCGGCCGAGAGGGCAGAGTCCGTGATTCGGAGTCCACTGGTCTAAATTCGATTTCCCGTCGAGGCAAAAACAAATGGGCATGAATTTCTTTCACCTGATGGCCCTGTTCACAAGCAATAAGCAGGTACATAAGAGTAGCTGTTGCACGCTATTGACAGCACTAACCTCACAAATATAAATCTTTGAGAGAGTACTAAGAAGTAAGATCACAAAATACATGAATCACAGCATCTCCATAACCCCGGAGAATATGGTTTCAGAACAGGGCGCTCTTGTCTGTCACAGTTGCTGCACCAGTATGCCATGGAAGACCAATGCAAAACGCTGATGTAATTTACACAGATTTCGCAAAAGCTTTTGACAATGTGACCATGGTGTTATTGCACATAAAATGCGTTCAAAAGGAATTACTGAAAAATTAGGCAGATGGATCTACAATTTCCTGACTAATAGAACCCAATGTGTAATAGTCAATAAATAAAATCCGGACCATCGACCGTGAAGAGCTCAGCCCTCCAGGGTACTGTGGACAAGGACACAATCTATAGCACTGTATCATCCTTTGCAGATGACACGAGCCTATTATATTATGAGAGTAGACAACATAGAGAGCACAGCAAACCTCCAATCAGATGTAAATCAGGTCTTTCAATGGGATACAGAAATAATATGTGTTTAACGTTCCAGCTCTCGTGCTACGGAAAAAATAAAATATAAAAGCAAAAACCTCGTACAAAACGCTGTCAAATCATAACAGAACGAAAAGCAATGTAAAGGATTTGGGTGTACCCATGTCGGAAGAGCTTACCTCTAAAAAAACACAGTAAAGTAGCCGTCACAACTACAAGAAAAATGACAAGGTTGGATAACAAGAACCTTTCACACTGGCTGACCTGGAGA
>WNGS01164751.1:28215-41620 GCA_020271785.1 Procambarus virginalis | reverse complement strand
TAGTCAAATATTGATATCGGGAGAAAAAAGCGTGATATATATTGAAAATATATTTTGACAAAGGAACGCATTTACAAATTCATGACATCGTAAGTCACCTTAAACTTGTGTATTTCTAATAGGTAAACACTATATGGTGGGGCTTTGGCATCACACATGACAGGCTGATTGACGATTGATGAAGATTAAGCCTCCCAAGAGATGGCACGGGCATGAATAGCCCGTAAACATGACAGGCGTTTTATATAGTGAAGATTGGGTTTAGTGTGGCTCTTCACCTGATGAGGGGGTGGGGATGTAGAGTGACCTAAATTATTGGGATCGTCTCAAAGCTCTCCAAATGTACTCACTAGAAAGGAGACAAGAGATATACCAAATAATATACACATGGAAGATACTGGAGGGCCAAGTACCAAATCTACATAGTAAATGAACAAATCCATAAGGGCCGTGACGAGGATTCGAACCTGCGTCCGAGAGCATCTCAGACGCTGCCTTAATCGACTGAGCTACGACATGGTAAAAGGAGTTGAAACCGAAGTTCTACTGAACTTCCTGGTTCCTGCAGCCTCTCACACTGAATTGTTCATTTGATGCATCACGCAATTGTGATTTCTGTGTAGACCTTCACCTGGGAGTATACAGTGACGACCGCGTGTAGTGTAGACCTTCACCTGGGAGTATACAGTGACGACCGCGTGTAGTGTAGACCATCACCTGGGAGTATACAGTGACGACCGCGTGTAGTGTAGTCCTTCACCTGGGAGTATACAGTGACGACCGCGTGTAGTGTAGACCATCACCTGGGAGTATACAGTGACGACCGCGTGTAGTGTAGACCTTCACCTGGGAGTATACAGTGACGACCGCGTGTAGTGTAGACCTTCACCTGGGAGTATACAGTGACGACCGCGTGTAGTGTAGACCATCACCTGGGAGTATACAGTGACGACCGCGTGTAGTGTAGTCCTTCACCTGGGAGTATACAGTGACGACCGCGTGTAGTGTAGACCATCACCTGGGAGTATACAGTGACGACCGCGTGTAGTGTAGACCTTCACCTGGGAGTATACAGTGACGACCGCGTGTAGTGTAGACCTTCACCTGGGAGTATACAGTGACGACCGCGTGTAGTGTAGACCTTCACCTGGGAGTATACAGTGACGACCACGTGTAGTGTAGACCTTCACCTGGGAGTATACAGTGACGACCGCGTGTAGTGTAGTCCTTCACCTGGGAGTATACAGTGACGACCACGTGTAGTGTAGACCTTCACCTGGGAGTATACAGTGACGACCACGTGTAGTGTAGACCTTCACCTGGGAGTATACAGTGACGACCGCGTGTAGTGTAGACCTTCACCTGGGAGTATACAGTGACGACCGCATGTAGTGTAGACCATCACCTGGGAGTATACAGTGACGACCGCGTGTAGTGTAGTCCTTTACCTGGGAGTATACAGTGACGACCGCGTGTAGTGTAGACCTTCACCTGTCACCTGGGAGTATACAGTGACGACCGCGTGTAGTGTAGACCTTCACCTGAGAGTATACAGTGACGACCACGTGTAGTGTAGACCTTCACCTGAGAGTATACAGTGACGACCACGTGTAGTGTAGACCTTCACCTGGGAGTATACAGTGACGACCACGTGTAGTGTACACCTTCACCTGAGAGTATACAGTGACGACCACGTGTTGAGACTACAGTGTAGAGTGAAGAAGTAGTGACGATCTCGGGTGAGCATGAATGATACCGTCCATGAAGGGAGCGGCTGGTAGGGCGCCTCTGGAGGGTACGGGTCTGGTTCCTTCTGGCTCCTGTCCTTACCAACAGTACATTAAGGATGCTGGGTAATTGATATTGAACCATTTATATAGGATAGGGTGATAAGAGAGGAGGAGGGAGATGAGAGAGGGGTGGGAAGGGGGGGGGAGGGGAAATGAAAAGTATGCCTAAAAGGGGAAAAGTCATTGTGTTGTATAAGATTATTTGAAACCATTTTTGTTTTTCGAGCGACCTGCTATCGGCTTAAGAGACCGAAGATTATTTCCCGGATCTTCGCTGCAATACACTTCATAATATTCTTTCACTTTTTCCAGACATGAAATCACAGGGTTTTCCCCTGCGTCAGCTTGTGTCACATTAGTGAGTCGCCAGGCTGCGTCAGCTTGTGTCACATTAGTGCGTCGCCAGGCTGCGTCAGCTTGTGTCACATTAGTGAGTCGCCAGGCTGCGTCAGCTTGTGTCACATTAGTGAGTCGCCAGGCTGCGTCAGCTCGTGTCACATTAGTGAGTCGCCAGGCTGCGTCAGCTGGTGTCACATTAGTGAGTCGCCAGGCTGCGTCAGCTTGTGTCACAGGCTGTTTGTGTCTGCCAAATGACAGTGCCTCTTTTGTATAGTGTCATAAGAGTGCTCCTGAGTAAGGAGCACTCTTACTCATATATCTTCTGAGAAGAGTTCTCCTCCAACACCAGACCTCTCACTGGCCTCTCATATTCCTGGTACTCTTCTGACTCAGGTTATTCACACTACATTCCTCGTACACTAATTCCAGGTTTAATCATACTTTCCTTCTTGTACTTTATTACTGTCTTTCTCTTCTGCTTCATTAATTGTGAACATCGTATTATCCCGTTATCTGCCGTAATTGGTCTTCGAATTGTCCTTGTCATGGTGAAGAAAAGGCGCGACACAACCACCCACAGTACAGCTGAATGTGACTTGTGAAGCTCCTTTTCTGGCCAAAGAATAGGCTAGGTATAGGTTGTGTGGTTCTGTTGAGCGATAGAACCATTCTGCTTCCTTTGTATTAGACCACTAACCAAGTAATGCCACTAACCAAGTAATGCCACTAACCAAGTAATGCCACTAACAAAGTAATGCCACTAACCAAGTAATGCCACTAACCAAGTAATGCCACTAACCAAGTAACGCCACTAAGTAATGCCACTAACCAAGTAATGCCACTAACCAAGTAACGCCACTAACCAAGTAACGCCACTAAGTAATGCCACTAACCAAGTAATGCCACTAACCAAGTAACGCCACTAACCAAGTAACGCCACTAAGTAATGCCACTAACCAAGTAATGCCACTAACCAAGTAACGCCACTAACCAAGTAATGCCACTAAGTAATGCCACTAACCAAGTAATGCCACTAACCAAGTAATGCCACTAACCAAGTAACGCCACTAACCAAGTAACGCCACTAACCAAGTAACGCCACTAACCAAGTAATGCCACTAACCAAGTAATGCCACTAACCAAGTAACGCCACTAACCAAGTAACGCCACTAACCAAGTAATGCCACTAACCAAGTAACGCCACTAACCAAGTAATGCCACTAACCAAGTAACGCCACTAACCAAGTAATGCCACTAACCAAGTAATGCCACTAACCAAGTAACGCCACTAACCAAGTAACGCCACTAACCAAGTAACGCCACTAACCAAGTAACGCCACTAACCAAGTAACGCCACTAACCAAGTAATGCCACTAACCAAGTAATGCCACTAACCAAGTAATGCCACTAACCAAGTAATGCCACTAACCAAGTAACGCCACTAACCAAGTAATGCCACTAACCAAGTAACGCCACTAACCAAGTAACGCCACTAACCAAGTAATGCCACTAACCAAGTAACGCCACTAACCAAGTAACGCCACTAACCAAGTAACGCCACTAACCAAGTAATGCCACTAACCAAGTAACGCCACTAACCAAGTAATGCCACTAACCAAGTAACGCCACTAAGTAATGCCACTAACCAAGTAACGCCACTAACCATGTAATGCCACTAACCAAGTAACGCCACTAACCAAGTAATGCCACTAACCAAGTAACGCCACTAACCAAGTAATGCCACTAACCAAGTAATGCCACTAACCAAGTAATGCCACTAACCAAGTAATGCCACTAACCAAGTAATGCCACTAACCAAGTAATGCCACTAACCAAGTAATGCCACTAACCAAGTAATGCCACTAAGTAATGCCACTAACCAAGTAACGCCACTAACCAAGTAATGCCACTAACCAAGTAATGCCACTAACCAAGTAACGCCACTAACCAAGTAATGCCACTAACCAAGTAACGCCACTAACCAAGTAATGCCACTAACCAAGTAACGCCACTAACCAAGTGACGCCACTAACCAAGTAATGCCACTAACCAAGTAATGCCACTAACCAAGTAATGCCACTAAGTAACGCCACTAACCAAGTAATGCCACTAACCAAGTAACGCCACTAACCAAGTAACGCCACTAACCAAGTAATGCCACTAAGTAACGCCACTAACCAAGTAATGCCACTAACCAAGTAACGCCACTAACCAAGTAACGCCACTAACCAAGTAACGCCACTAACCAAGTAACGCCACTAACCAAGTAATGCCACTAACCAAGTAACGCCACTAAGTAATGCCACTAACCAAGTAACACCACTAACCAAGTAATGCCACTAACCAAGTAATGCCACTAACCAAGTAACGCCACTAACCAAGTAACGCCACTAACCAAGTAACGCCACTAACCAAGTAATGCCACTAACCAAGTAACGCCACTAACCAAGTAATGCCACTAACCAAGTAATGCCACTAACCAAGTAATGCCACTAACCAAGTAATGCCACTAACCAAGTAACGCCACTAACCAAGTAATGTCACTAACCAAGTAACGCCACTAACCAAGTAACGCCACTGACCAAGTAACGCCACTAACCAAGTAACGCCACTAACCAAGTAACCCCACTAACCAAGTAACGCCACTAACCAAGTAACGCCACTAACCAAGTAACCCCACTAACCAAGTAACGCCACTAACCAAGTAACGCCACTAACCAAGTAATGCCACTAACCAAGTAACGCCACTAACCAAGTAACGCCACTAACCAAGTAACGCCACTAACCAAGTAACGCCACTAACCAAGTAACGCCACTAACCAAGTAATGCCACTAACCAAGTAACGCCACTAACCAAGTAATGCCACTAACCAAGTAACGCCACTAACCAAGTAACGCCACTAACCAAGTAACGCCACTAACCAAGTAACGCCACTAACCAAGTAACGCCACTAACCAAGTAATGCCACTAACCAAGTAACGCCACTAACCAAGTAATGCCACTAACCAAGTAATGCCACTAACCAAGTAACGGCACTAACCAAGTAACGCCACTAACCAAGTAATCTTCTACTCTAATCTTCTACTCCCCAAGCCCGGCCCGAGCCCAGGCTTGGGGAGTAGAAGAACTCCCAGAACCCCATCAACCAGGTATCAACCAGACCCAGGGCTGGCTGTGTCAGGCCAACCGAAACAGCAGACCGCATTATCATCAAGAAATTAAGAGAATTTAGAAAATGAAAGATAATATTAATAAATTAAACATCATTGATAATCTCTCCATAGAGGAATTTATGAACTGTACTTACTATGCACCATTAACGAGGAGGTCTGATCAGAGGACGGGCTGTGGAACCACCTCATTGAAAGATATTGGCCTAGTTATGAAATGAACTTCACTTGCAGTCCTAACAAATGGGCTGTAGTCTATTTTTAATACTGTACATTAGACTCGAATAGCCTTAGAATATCTTAGAACAAGTCTTCAAATAAATCTAGAGAGATTCTAGTGAAATATTCTGGAAGGCTTCGGAATCTCTTATGGCTCTGTGGGCTTTTAGGCTCGGAAAATACACAAACCTCGCAAACCAGACAATCACCAGAGAAGATGGCCACAGACCAGACAATCACCAGGGAAGATGGCCACAGACCAGACAATCACCAGAGAAGATGGCCACAGACCAGACAATCACCAGGGAAGATGGCCACAGACCAGACAATCACCAGGGAAGATGGCCACAAACCAGACAATCACCAGGGAAGATGACCACAGACATGACAATCACCAGGGAAGATGGCCACAGACCAGACAATCGCCAGGGAAGATGGCCACAGACCAATCACCAGGGAAGTTGGCCACAAACCAATCACCAGGAAGATGGCCACACACCAGACAATCACCAGGGAAGATGGCCACAGACCAATCACCAGGGAAGATGGCCACAAACCAATCACCAGGGAAGATGGCCACAAACCAGACAATCACCAGGGAAGATGGCCACACACCAGACAATCACCAGGGAAGATGGCCACAGACCAATCACCAGGGAAGATGGCCACAAACCAGACAATCACCAGGGAAGATGGCCACACACCAGACAATCAGCAGGGAAGATGGCCACAGACCAGACTCCGTCAGTATAACAACTCACGAATCTCTCAACAGGTGATCAACAGGGTCTGATTATCAGATGCCATTAGAGACCTGAAAGTCGGACAAAATATCATACTAAACGAATTATGGTTAAAAGTAATTTACAGTCAGTGTGGCAGTGTGGTTGTGAACACTGGACCCGACCCCACCTTGGCAAGTAAGATTCTGTATATGGCCTACGTGCTCAGGTTGTCTAGCCTCTCATTCCTCTCTGGCTTTATGTTCACATCTTTACTGAAATCATTCAGAAAGAAATGATCTCTCCTCGTCAGGGCATCATCCATCCAGGCATCTGATTAATTTACCTGCTTGATACCTGGTTGATGGGGTGCTGCGAGTTCTTCTACTTCTCAAGCCAGGCCCGAGGTCAGGCAACTGTTTTTTTTAGGCATTTTCTTTTCAACTGGCATTCAGACTTTGCCAGAAGTATCAACATGATTGTTATATATATATGTATATATATATATATATATATATATATATATATATATATATATATATATATATAATAGTGAAAGTCTACGGGAGATAATAAAACTAGTCAGCAGGGAAGGTGGGTCAAACAGAAAAGCTGGATCGCTATATTATTAGGGAAATGCTATCATAAAGAGATGGCGTGTTGACAAGCAATCGAAATCCTGTCAGATTCACCTGCCTGGTACATGAGCTGTGTGTTCATAGTGAGTTTGATCCAGGCTGCCCTTGAATCGTCAAATGATGTAGAACAGGTAGTATTAGGTACGATTTTTGTAAAATGATTCATGTGATTGTTTTTTTTTACTTTTGTGCCTGTACTTTTTACTTTTGGCAACTGGTACTCTGAGAGAGAACTCTATCAACATCAGAGGCCCGAGACTGTTCAACACGCTTCCACTACACATAAGGGACATAACTGGCAAACCCCTCACAGTGTTCAAGAGAGAACTGGATAAGCACCTCCAAAGGATACCTGATCAACCAGGCTGTGACTCATACGTCAGGCTGCGAGCAGCCGCGTCCAACAGCCTGGTTGATCAGTCCAGCAACCAGGAGGCCTGGTCGATGACCGGGCCGCGGGGACGATAAGCCCCGGAAGCACCTCAAGGTATCCTCAAGGTAAGGTAAGGTACAGTTTGTATTATGTAAATAATGTAGTACCTAGTGTATATCGTTCGTGTTTTAAGCTGTAGGTTTCTGTCTCACAGTATAAATATTATGTTGTATATAACAGTAATTCACAGAATAAATGAATTAGTTTCATGTTCAGGTTGAAAACAATGTGTGTATAGGTCGCCAGAACATTTGTTAATAGCGATAATGATGCAATATTGCCGGTGACAAAGACCGCTGTTACAGGTGGCCAGAGTACAGGGGTTACAGGTGGCCAGAGTACAGGGGTTACAGGTGGCCAGAGTACAGGGGTTACAGGTGGCCAGAGTACAGGGGTTACAGGTGGCCAGAGTACAGGTGTTACAGGTGGCCAGAGTACAGGTGTTACAGGTGGCCAGAGTACAGGTGTTACAGGTGGCCAGAGTACAGGTGTTACAGGTGGCCAGAGTACAGGTGTTACAGGTGGCCAGAGTACAGGTGTTACAGGTGGCCAGAGTACAGGTGTTACAGGTGGCCAGAGTACAGGTGTTACAGGTGGCCAGAGTACAGGTGTTACAGGTGGCCAGAGTACAGGGGGTAACAGGTGGCCAGAGTACAGGTGTTACAGGTGGCCAGAGTACAGGGGTTACAGGTGGCCAGAGTACAGTGGTTACAGGTGGCCAGAGTACAGGTGTTACAGGTGGCCAGAGTACAGGGGTTACAGGTGGCCAGAGTACAGGGGTTACAGGTGGCCAGAGTACAGGGGTTACAGGTGGCCAGAGTACAGGGGTTACAGGTGGCCAGAGTACAGGGGTTACAGGTGGCCAGAGTACAGGGGGTTACAGGTGGCCAGAGTACAGGGGGTAACAGGTGGCCAGAGTACAGGGGTTACAGGTGGCCAGAGTACAGGGGTTACAGGTGGCCAGAGTACAGGGGTTACAGGTGGCCAGAGTACAGGGGTTACAGGTGGCCAGAGTACAGGGGTTACAGGTGGCCAGAGTACAGGGGGTAACAGGTGGCCAGAGTACAGGTGGCCAGAGTACAGGGGTTACAGGTGGCCAGAGTACAGGGGGTTACAGGTGGCCAGAGTACAGGGTTACAGGTGGCCAGAGTACAGGGGTTACAGGTGGCCAGAGTACAGGGGGTTACAGCCAGGCATCTCATTACAGTCTTCCTTCGCTCCACTGACCCGGAAAAACGGGATGAAATTAAAGCTAAAAATCCTATATGTGGTGCTGTTATCAATCACCCGGTTTGGGGGGGGAGGTCATCAACCAGCTGGGGGTCAGTGGGGTCATCAACCAGCTGGAGGTCAGTAGGGTCATCAACCAGCTGGAGGTCAGTGGGGTCATCAACCAGCTGGAGGTCAGTGGGGTCATCAACCAGCTGGGGGTCAGTGGGGTCATCATCAACCAGGGTCAGCTGTTGGGTTTAAGTTGCTGCTCACCCTCGCTGGAGGCGGGGCCCGAGAGGCTGCTCTCAACAGGATTATACCGTCGTTAGTATAACACCTGCCTGCCTCACCTGCCTGCCTCACCTGCCTGCCTCACCTGCCTGCCTCACCTGCCTGCCTCACCTACCTGCCTCACCTGCCTGCCTCACCTACCTCCTCCAGGTGCCTACCGGGATCACCACACCAACACCCATGGTTCACACCTCGATCATTCAGGCTGTTTGCCTTCCGTTGTAAGCATGACGCATTTAATTCCTGCAAGAGGCCTTGCATTTTAGTATCTTGTAATATTAGTGCGAATATCCTCCCCCCCCTCTCTTCTTATGGTAATATTACTCTTATCAGTCAAATTGAGTGATTACCCCTCCCCCCTGTAACCTATGTATCTATTTCCTGTATCCTAGGTAACCAGCCCAATAACCTAGGTATCTGCTCGCTGTAAACTAGGTTCCTACACCCTGTAACTTAGGTAGCTACTCCTTGTAGCCTAGGTACTTGCTCCCTGTAACGTATCTGTGCCTGCAGATACGCTATCAGCTATTTGTGCCTGCAGGATCGAGCATTGACTCTTGGATCCCACCTTTCTAGCCATCGGTTGTTTACAGCAATAACTCTTGTCCCATTTCCCTATCATATCTAGTTTTAAAATTATGAATAGAGTTTGCTTCCGCAACCTGCTCATTAAATGCATTCCATTTTTCCTCTACTCTCGCGCTAAAAGAAAACTTCCTAATATCACTGTGACTCGTCTGAATTTCCAGCTTCCACCCATGTCTCCTCGTTCTGTTAGTATTCCGTGTAAACATTTCGTCTATTTCCAATTTGTCAATTCCCCTGAGGATTTTATATGCTCCTATCATATCACAGCTCGTTCCTATCACAGCTTCGTATCATCGTTTACAGATGACACAAAAATCAGCATGAAAATTACCTCTGCTGAAAACATTGAAAACCTTCTAGCAGATATTAATAAAGTTTTCGACTGGGCAGCTGAAAATAATATGATGTTTAACAGCGATAAATTCCAGGTACTCAGGTACGGTAAAAATGAGGACCTTAAACATAATACAGAGTACAAAACACAGTCAAATTAGACCATAGTAGGAAAGCAACATGTACAGGATTTGGGAATAATGATGTCCGACGATCTAACGTTTAGGGAGCATAACCAAGCAAATATTGCGACAGCCAGAAAAATGATAGGATGGATTACGAGAACTTTCAAATCCAGGGATCCCATCACCATGGATGTACTCTTTAAATCACTTTGCTGTCCCGTCTTGAGTACTGTTCAGTACTCACTTCCCCATTCAGAGCAGGAGAGATTGATGAAATAGAGGGAGTACAGAGAACATATACGGCATACATAGACGCGATAAAGCACCTAAATTATTGGGATCGTCTCAAAGCTCTCCAAATGTATTCTCTAGAAAGACGACGGGAGAGATATCAAATAATATACACGTGGGAAAATACTGGAGGGCCAGGTCCCAAATCTACACAGTAAAATAATAACGTACTGGAGTGAACGATATGGAAGAAAATGCAGAATAGAACCAGTGAAGAGCAGAGGTGCCATAGGCACAATCAGAGAACACTGTATAAACATCAGAGGCCCGCGGTTGTTCAACGTCCTCTCAGTGAGCATAAGAAATATTCCCGGAACAACCGTGGACATCTTCAAGAGAAAACTAGGTAATTTCTTCCAAGGAGTGCTGGATATTCGGCAGTCCACAGTACCGCATAAGAGGCTGGTACATAAGCAGGAGAGACAGGCAGGTGTAGCTGATATCCACAGTCCGGTTAGTCCGGACCAACCGGACTGTGGTGGGTATGTGGGCCTGCGGGCCGCTGCAAGCAACGGCCTGGTGGACCATATCCTCACAAGTCGAGCCTGGCCTCGGGCCGGGCTTGGGGAGTAGAAGAACTCTCAGAACCCCATCAAACAGGTATCAAACAAACTGGCACCCCGTGGTTGACCACTGGCACCCCGTGGTTGACCACTGGCACCCGTGGTTGACCACTGACACTCGTGGTTGACCACTGACACTCGTGGTCGACCACTGGCACTCGTGGTCGACCACTGGCACCTGTGGTCGACCACTGGCACCCGTGGTCTACCACTGGCACCCGTGGTCGACCACTGGCACCCGTGGTCGACCACTGGCACCCGTGGTCGACCACTGGCACCCGTGGTCGACCACTGGCACCCGTGGTCGACCACTGGCACCCGTGGTTGACTACTGGCACCTGTGGTTGACTACTGGCACCCGTGGTTGACCACTGGCACCCGTGGTCGACCACTGGCACCCTGTGGTTGACCACTGGCACCCGTGGTTGACCACTGGCACCCGTGGTTGACCACTGGCACCCTGTGGTTGACCACTGGCACCCTGTGGTTGACCACTGGCACCCTGTGGTTGACCACTGGCACCCTGTGGTTGACCACTGGCACCCGTGGTCGACCACTGGCACCCTGTGGTTGACCACTGGCACCCGTGGTTGACCACTGGCACCCTGTGGTCGACCACTGGCACCCTGTGGTCGACCACTGGCACCCGTGGTTGACCAATGGCACCCTGTGGTCGACCACTGGCACCCGTGGTTGACAACTGGCACCCTGTGGTTGACCACTGGCACCCCGTGGTCGACCACTGGCACCCGTGGTTGACCAATGGCACCCTGTGGTCGACCACTGGCACCCGTGGTCGACCAATGGCACCCCGTGGTTGACCACTGGCACCCGTGGTTGACCACTGACACTCGTGGTCGACCACTGGCACCCCGTGGTTGACCACTGGCACCCGTGGTTGACCACTGACACTCGTGGTCGACCACTGGCACTCGTGGTCGACCACTGGCACCCGTGGTCGACCAATGGCACCCCGTGGTTGACCACTGGCACCCGTGGTTGACCACTGACACTCGTGGTCGACCACTGGCACCCCGTGGTTGACCACTGGCACCCGTGGTTGACCACTGACACTCGTGGTCGACCACTGGCACCCGTGGTCGACCACTGGCACCCGTGGTCGACCACTGGCACCCGTGGTCGACCACTGGCACCCTGTGGTCGACGACTGGCACCCGTGGTCGACCACTGGCACCCGTGGTCGACCACTGGCACCCTGTGGTCGACCACTGGCACCCAGTGGTCGACCACTGGCACCCGTGGTCGACCACTGGCACCCGTGGTCGACCACTGGCACCCGTGGTCGACCACTGGCACCCGTGGTCGACCACTGGCACCCTGTGGTCGACCACTGGCACCCAGTGGTCGACCACTGGCACCCGTGGTCGACCACTGGCACCCGTGGTCGACCACTGGCACCCGTGGTCGACCACTGGCACCCTGTGGTCGACCACTGGCACCCTGTGGTCGACCACTGGCACCCTGTGGTCGACCACGGGTGCCAGTGGTCGACCACTGGCACCCTGTGGTCGACCACTGGCACCCGTGGTCGACCACTGGCACCCGTGGTCGACCACTGGCACCCGTGGTCGACCACTGGCACCCGTGGTCGACCACTGGCACCCGTGGTCGACCACTGGCACCCTGTGGTCAACCACTGGCACCCCGTGGTCAACCACTGGCACCCCGTGGTCGACCACTGGCACCCTGTGGTCAACCACTGGCACCCTGTGGTCAACCACTGGCACCCTGTGGTCAACCACTGGCACCCTGTGGTCAACCACTGGCACCCTGTGGTCAACCACTGGCACCCTGTGGTCAACCACTGGCACCCTGTGGTCAACCACTGGCACCCTGTGGTCGACCACTGGCACCCTGTGGTCGACCACTGGCACCCTGTGGTCAACCACTGGCACCCTGTGGTCAACCACTGGCACCCCGTGGTCAACCACTGGCACCCCGTGGTCGACCACTGGCACCCTGTGGTCAACCACTGGCACCCTGTGGTCAACCACTGGCACCCTGTGGTCAACCACTGGCACCCCGTGGTCGACCACTGGCACCCGTGGTCGACCATAACAAACAGGATGACATATTCTGAGACTGTGAAGTCTTCAGACCTTGGTTCATTAAGTTAAAAAGAGCCTTCAAGGTGTGAGGGCGGACGAGGCGGCCGCGGTGAGGGCGAGAGGGTGAATCAGCCGCTGTGAGGGAGATTTATGGTGAGGGAAGTACATGAGTCAGCGCGGAGTACCAGGTCATGCGGAGAGTGCCAGATCGTGAGGGGAAGGGATGGCTTGGAGTGCCAGGTGAGAGAGGAGCGCAAGAGGGAAGAGAGAGGAAGGAGGAGGAGAGAGTGAGAGGAGAGAGCAAGTACGTGCAGTGTCTGGGACAAGGAGACAGGGATAACGCCGCTAGAGTAAAAGAGGTGAAGTTGGGAATATAGGAGTAGGTATAGGAGGATGGTGTATTAAAGAGGGGAGAAGAGAGAGGCGGGAAGGTCCGCAACATGCACACACTAAGACCAAGCCTGGGAGGACCACACTAAGACCAAGCCTGAGAGGACCACACCGACACCAAACCTGTGAGAACCACACTAAGACCAAGCCTGAGAGGACCACACGAACACCAAGCCAGACAGGACCACACGGACACCAAGCCTGACAGGACCACACGGACACCAAGCCAGA
>WNGS01164750.1:1758-15645 GCA_020271785.1 Procambarus virginalis | reverse complement strand
TAAAGAAGAGAAAAAATGCAAATTGGAATGAAAAAGTCGTTGTCTCTATAGGCGAAGAAAACAAAACACAGAACAACTTGAACGCCAAGAAAGGTTATGTAGAGAAACAGAAACGTTTGAGAGTTTTCTTCAAGAAGTGTGGACCAACCGGGCTGTAGTGGATACGTGGGCTTGTGGCCGCTCCCAGCAACAGCCTGTTGAACCAAGCTCTCACAAGTCAAACCTGGCCTCGGGCCCGGGGAGTAGAAGAACTCCCAGAACCCCATCAAAGTATGATCAAGGTATGATAAAGAACTATGATTCTAATAAAATCCAGAAGAGGTAAGAGAGCACAAGGTCATCAGTGAAATATAGGGGAACCTAAAATACTTTTCCCTGTGCAAAATGTAGAACAAGCAAAAATATCTAGAACACAGATGACAACAAAGAAATGATTGAACTAGTAAGGATACAGTCTGATTCTGTTGTTAGTGAACCATTGAATATGCTGAAGATCAATAATCCAAACAAACTCTTCAGGAATGTGATACTAACATCAAATCATATATCAGATGTCAGCCTAACCCCTCTGGACTCTGAAGTATCCATAGCCAGCATGCCTGTGCACTCGGCCCCAGACCCAGATTTCTGGCATTTCAAATTCACCAAGAATTGCAACAAAAAACAGCATCAAAGTCCTTAAACATCATTGAGAGACAGAGCCCAGACACGCGTGTTATCCCAGACTTAAAACAGTGAAGATTGCGCCTCTCCATAAGATAAGGAAGTATCAGGAGAAAGCGCCAAGCCATTACGACTATATAGCACTGGGAAGGGGTCAGGATAAGCTTACGGGCTATTCATGCCCGTGCCACCTCTTGGGTGGCTTAATCTTTATCAATCATCAAATCAATCAGGATAAGGATTGGGATGGGACGAGGGGGGGGGGGAAGGAATGGTGCCCAACCACTAACGGACGGTCGGGGATTGATACGGGAGACATCTCCTGTCCACGAGGCTAACCATAGCCCGTGCTTCTTGCCCCGCTCCTGTGCCAGGTAAGTTACGGGCTCACCATAGCCCTGCTACTTGGAACTTTTGTTCCGAGTAGCTGAATCTATAACAACAACAACAACGGTCGGGGATTGAACGCCGACCTGCATGAAGCGAGGCTGTCGTCGCTCTACCGTCCAGCCCAAGTGGTTGGGCGCGCCACTCCATAAAGGAAGCAGTCAAGTTGACGCAACAAATTATAGACCGATAGCACTAACACCACACGTCATAAAAATCTTTGAAAGGCTGCTGAGCAGTAAGATCATAAAACACGTGGACTACCAACATCTACATAGCCCCGGGCGACACGGGTTCGGAACCTCCTGCCTCTCACAGTCGCCAGACCACTATGACATGGCCTCAGGCGCCACGGGAGACAAGCAAAACGTTGATGTAATACACACACATTTCGCGAAAGCTTTTGACAAGTGTGACCATGGGAGCCGGTCGGCCGAGCGAACAGCACGCTGGACTTGTGATCCTGTGGTTCGATCCCAGGCGCCGGCAAGAAACAATGAGCAGAGTATCTTTCATCATATGGCCCTGTTACCTAGCAGTAAAATAGGTACCTGGGTGTTAGTCAGCTGTCACGGGCTGCTTCTTGGGATGGAGGGCTGGTCGAGGACCGGGCCGCGGGGACACTAAAGCCCCGAAATCATCTAAAGATAACCTAAAGATAAGATGGCGTTATTGCACACAAAATGCCACAAAAACTATTACTAGCGGAGTAGGAAGACAGATCTTTTAGTTTCCAGTGAACAGAATCCACTGTATAGTTGTCAACAGAGTTAACTCTGATTTATCCACTGGGGGAACTCGCTCCCCAGGGTACTGTGCTTGCTCCTGTACTGTTTCCTCACCCTCATATGGGACATAGACAGAGGACACAACTATAATATTGTGTCATCCTTGGCAGCTGACACAATGATTTTCATGAGAGAAGATAATACACAGAACACAGTTAGACCCAAACTAATGTAAATCAGGTCGTTCAATGTGCCCCCAGAACATAACATATACGTCAAAGACAAGGCCCAGCGCCTCCTCTACGGCAAAACACTAAACTATCAAAAAGAAAACCACTTAAAACAGTCAAGTTAAACACTAGAATGAAAAAAAGCAATATAAACAGATATAAATACAAGAGGCACTTAACTGTGACATCACAACCCAGGCATCTTGACAAATATGACGTCACGGATTACAACTATGACGTAATCAATGACGCAAGTAACCCGCATGGTACCCCCCTCCCCCCCCCCCCGCGAGTCAACATTAAGCAAAAGAGATTGCACTGTGCAACAAATTAAAAATCCAACTGACTAAAAAAAAATAAATTGGTCAATGGAAGGTCCATAGAGGAAGGGTGGTCGCTTTAACCAGTGGGTGGGTGTAAGCGGTGAACCAGCACTAGAGCAGCTCTCGGTTATTACACGCAGCCAATCATGTGCTTCATAGTCGCTCAACCATTAAATAACCACCAATTATCAGACTCAAACACCCAATGGCTCGTTATATTTAGTAAACTTTCCAAACCTCCAACACATTCTATTTTATTATATATTATTGTTAAAATTGTTGGCGGTTAAGTTAGCAAAAAAAAAATGGGTTACTAATTTGTAATAAGAATAATACTATTAATTATTAATAATATTAAAATAATATATAATAATATATTAATAATTTCCCTTACTTGAAAAACTTTACAAGCTAGTGTTCGAAAAATATTTAAAATGGTAAATTTTGTAATTTTTCCCGAAGGGCGAGTTTATTGAGCAGCGTCACTCATCCTGTGAGTGGACACACCGCCATAGTGACAGTATTGGGCAGCGTCACTCATCCTGTGAGTGGACACACCGCCATAGTGACAGTATTGGGCAGCGCCACTCATCCTGTGAGTGGACACACCGCCATAGTGACAGTATTGGGCAGCGTCACTCATCCTGTGAGTGAACACACCGCCATAGTGACAGTATTGGGCAGCGTCACTCATCCTGTGAGTGGACACACCGCCATAGTGACAGTATTGGGCAGCGTCACTCATCCTGTGAGTGGACACACCGCCATAGTGACAGTATTGGGCAGCGTCACTCATCCTGTGAGTGGACACACCGCCATAGTGACAGTATTGGGCAGCGCCGCTCATCCTGTGAGTGAACACACCGCCATAGTGACAGTATTGGGCAGCGCCACTCATCCTGTGAGTGGACACACCGCCATAGTGACAGTATTGGGCAGCACCACTCATCCTGTGAGTGAACACACCACCATAGAGACAGTATTGGGCAGCGCCACTCATCCTGTGAGTGGACACACCGTCATAGCAGCATGTACAACACTCCCCAATAGGAAGAAAACCCGCTGGGTTGTTCATCCTGTCACTTGTACCCAGACACAGCTGGGACTTGCTTAACTGTCTCAAGTGAACAGCTCCTCAAACAAGAACATTAACATCCGTCAACCCTTCAAATCTTACGTTATCTTGCGGGTGTAAAATGGGGGAATCTCTTAAGAACAGTATCTATATTTGACAAATAGCGTTTTCCTAACACAAACAATGTGGGGTTTATTATTCTACACATATTTCTAATGTCTCTCAGGTGTTCACATTCACGTAGATAGTGGTCAAGGCGGTGTCCATCACTCTCACCACAGATTCTGCAACTCCGCTGCTCAACTGTTGTTTCCATTCCGAATCTCCATGGATATTTGTATCCAAGACGGATTCTCGCTATTACTGATTCTCTCCCTCGTCCACCTCCTCTTCGGCCATAATGATTGGGATTGCCAGCTGGAACCTCATTGTACCACCGCACAAATTCACTGATTTGTGCTTCTATCCTCCTTTCCTCAGTTACCTTGTCATGGTGATGTTGCCTGACAATACCTCTAATTTGTAGAAGTCTTTAGTATGAAGTATTCAATATGGTCGCCTTAATGAGGTGTCAATGGCCCAGACCATTCATCTTGCAAGATGCAAGAGGCTTGCCCCAGGCCAATGGCCTCCATCCACAGTGAATGCGACAGTCATATATAAAAAATTAACTAATATACTTCTAAGGTATAATATAATGTTTCAAGTAACCTATTAACTACAGTTAATGTAATATAACGTATAAATACTGAACAAAAAATATTGGAACATTTGTTTATGTAAGTTCTGTGACCGTTGTAGTTTCCCATTTGAGTTCAGGTCTAGGCGAAAGTTACCTCCCCCGGGCGATAGGCTGGAGAGGGTTGGTTTTTGTCTGTTGGTCGGCTAAATGCAACACTCAATATTATTCTTGTGTGTAATAGTTAGATTATAAATGGCGGCCTGAGCGCCTGAGAGTTTATGGAGAAGCCGACTGATGACATCACCAGCGCGGGAAAGTTTGAAAGTTGCAGAGATAAAAACAAAAGAGTTCATGATATTTATATTTGGGAAAATATATTTATTATTAGGCCTACGTAATTATATGTTTTAGGATAATTACACATTCGTGCATAAAAAACTAATGATAAAATTATCTAAGTCCTTCAATTTAATATTAGTGTTTCCGGAAATTTACTTTCGAAAGACATACACACGAATTATTTTCGAAAGTATATTGATAAGAAAGAGGAGGGAAGGGAATCAGTGCATTAGGCAACACAAGAACTGGAAATGTGGTTTTCTGAGTCTATTGGTCGAGCCTGCAAGCATATATAGGAAAGTACACACACACACACACACACACACACACACACACACACACACACACACACACACACACACGGGGCAGGTGAGTGTCCCACTAATAAGGCCTAGTTACAGAAGACAGGCGGTATATGTTGAATGACCTTTTCTCCCGTTTTCTTTCACACAAATAAGATTATTTCCATTCTCACCCCCCCCCCCCGCCCTCCACTCTGTATCATTTCCTCTCACTATGTCATACTCTCTCTCATTGCCTCATTATCTGTCTCTCTCTCTCTCTCTCATTCTCTCTCTCTCTCTCTCTCTCTCTCTCTCTCTCTCTCTCTCTCTCTCTCTCTCTCTCTCTCTCTCATTCATTACTCCTCCCACAAATTTACTAAATCCCAAAACAACTAAATTTGAATAACAAAATGTGTTTCTCTTTGAAATATAATTATTATGTTTGTCATACATCAGTTCTAGTTGGTTGTTTGGTCTGGCACGGAATATTTGTATTGAAATCCTCATATAAATCCCCAAAGAACCGTTAACAGAATAATAGAAAGATATCTATCGTCATTTAGAGAAAAACACGTTCTGTCAGATACAATAGCCTATACTATGGTATGTTATCATCGAATAGATAATAAAAACACTTGTGGCATGTTATCTCGCTATTTTGAAGGTAATATACAAATTTAGGAAATCTTATGTTGATTTCTGGAAGCTAGTATCACCATTCAGGATATCATTCTCTATCAAATATTACCATTTACGATATCCTTATCTTAAAGGTAATATCATCACTTACGATATCATTATTTTGAAAGTAATATTACCATTTAGGATATCATTAGGGAGCCGGTCGGCCGAGCGGACAGCACGCTGGACTTAATTGTGATCCTGTGGTCCTGGGTTCGATCCCAGGCGCCGGCGAGAAACAATGGGCAGAGTTTCTTTCACCCTATACCCCTGTTACCTAGCAGTAAAATAGGTACCTGGGTGTTAGTCAGCTGTCACGGGCTGCTTCCTGGGGGTGGAGGCCTGGTCGAGGACCGGGCCGCGGGGACACTAAAAAGCCCCGAAATCATCTCAAGATCACCTCAANAAAATCATATTAAAAACCAACATTATTAAGCATATATGTACATATATGCTAATCTGTTATAGTATATATATGTTCATATAGTATATATGAACATATACTATATGTTCCATGATAGGGCCTTGCTGTTTGTGTATTGTTAGGCGCCTTGAAAGCGTCTATGTTGCTGTCTTGCCTATATACTGAGATCGTCGGGGGCTGACAGTCCCCTAGTGGACATGTGTAGACACAGACGAGACTCGTTTCTTTCAAGGCTAATGTTTAGTGTCAGAAGACTTCTTCATGAGCAACTTGGGCAGCCTTCTTCATCTTATCGTATATTATTAGTTCACTCTTCTGGCTGGTGTCGTTAGGGGTCACATTTCTATCAATAATGTTTTTCAGAACCCTCCCTTCCGTTTGGTGCGCAGTGGAGAGGTTAATGTAGAATATTTTAATAGGATGATGTCCTGTTATTTATTGTGTCTGACGTCACATGGCGGCTCACCTTCCTTTTGATGATCACAAAAACTGATGTCAAGCAGTTTGAGCAAATACTGATGTACTCAAATTCATTCATGGCAGCTCGTAAAATTGAGGCGATATCCTGTTTTCTATTCGCGTGTCCTGGGTTAAGTTCAGGCACATTAGTACATGGGCTGAGTTACGTTGAGGACCCAGGAGAGGACGGGCTGGGGGAGTTACCGTCCCTCTGAGTACACCGGAGTGACCACTCCGGCCCTCCCTCCTCTCCTCGACATCACTCCTCGCCCCCTAACTCAGACTGGCGTTCCCTAGAGCGGTCTGGGGACTTGAAGCTTGGGTTTCCTCCATGTTTATTTAATTACCCCCTTGCCATTATTGTTGTTTGCGTGCGTGCGTGTGTGCGTGTGTGTGTATCTACATATTTGTGTGTGCTGGACCGAGCTGTTAGCCATTGTCTTTCTAACCGTCGGGTGTCGAGGCGGTTGACATACTGACTTATTATATATGTGCGCGTGCGTGTGTTTGCGTGCACGCACTTAGCTGTGTTCACAGAGACAAAGCTATAGGTCTTTGATTTGTTTTAAGTTTCCCCTTGTGGCCTTTCCCTTATATTCTACAGTGTCTACAGTACTTAGGCATTGTACAATGCTTTAGTATAAGGTTTACTTGTACTAAAGGAAGTACATTTACATGAAATGTACACAGAAGTATATTTCATGTTAGTGTTTTTGACCTTTGTATATAAATATTCTATTATCGAGAAGAAGACCATCTTGATAGTGACCTTGTAAGACATTACGGCAGAACCATTTTGGTTTTAATTTATTTAATTTATTATTGCGCTGCTCGATAATTTATTGTTACCACCGCTTAATTAATCAATTATTATATCGTGTTGCCAAATACACTACATATTTCTCCCGGTTGAAGAGCACACAGGCGCCCACAAAGCTATTGTGAGCGGCAAACAGCACCAGCGGCGCCACTCTCTTAACACCTTATAAACAAGGTGAAAAATATTGGTTATTTTTTAACTTGAGATAAAAGCAATGATTGACTGTAATACACACCGCGTCTACCGTCACTATGCCCCGGGGGGACTTTTTGCACGGGCTCTGCTTATGCTAACCTGCGCCAGTAAGAATCTGCTCTGTAAACTGCTAATACACCTCTGTGGTATACAGTGGTATACAGCTCCACCCCTCTGCCCTGGGATACCCCGCCTCCTGGTGGAGGGTACCTCGGGCGCACCAGAGGATCTGGCAGCACACTAGGGAGGTTATAATGTCAAATCCACAAGGGCCGTGACGAGGATTCGAACCTAAGTCCGAGAGGATCCCAGACCTTAATCGACTGAGCTACGACATGGTTAAAACAATTGCAATCGGTAAATCATCCTGATTAACCGACGGAGCCTGCAGTCTCTATTTCTAAATTCAGTCTCAGTCTAAATCACACGCTATTGTGATTTGTGTGTGTGTGTAGTGTAGTGGTATAGTGTGTACCAGCGGCGGTCATAGAGAGGACAGGGAGGGAGACACATAACTTGAAGCTACGCTGTCAAACTTGACCTGTTTACCTTCCGTCAGACGCATCTAGTAACGCTGGAAACACAAACCGAAACTGTTTCTATTTTCCGCTTGTTACAACTTGAAATAAAATTGTCACATCTTGGCTTAACGTGTTTATGACGTGTTAGAACGTTGTTAAAACTTGCTATATTGGTTGTTGTAACTGGTTAGGTGTTAAAACTTGTTCGAACGTTGTACCAACGTCGTAGTTTCGGCGTGTGTTTAACAGGAAGGCAGGACTCATGGCATGAGTTTCACCGATGAACTTTAATTTGGTGATGAGTTCCTTAAGCTCAAGCGAGTTATCTTGAGATGATTTCGGGGCTTAGCGTCCACGCGGCCCGGTCCTCGACCAGGCCTCCTCCTTTTTGTTACACATCCCCTAGGGAAGCAGCCCGTAGCAGCTGTCTAACTCCCAGGTACCTATTTACTGCTAGGTAACAGGGGCATCAGGGTGAAAAAACTTTTTGCCCATTTGCCTTCGCCTCCACCGGGGATCGAACCCGGAACCTCAGGACTACGAATCCGAAGCGCTGTCCACTCAGCTGTCAGGCGCCCGGAAGGGTTGCTTCCACCACGGTCCTATCCCCGCCCCTCCTCTCTATTTGGCTCTCCGTAAAAAATACGACTGTTCCCCCTAACCAGAAACGACCGAAGCATCCCACCTAACCAATCGAGGTCGATTGCATAGAAAACGTCACTATAAGGGTGCTTTAATTTGTACTTTTTATTTTTAATAGCAGTAAATAGGTACCTGGGAGTTAGTCAGCTGCTACGGGCTGCTTCCTGGGGGGTGTGTAACAAAAAGGAGGAGGCCTGGTCGAGGACCGGGCCGCGGGGACGCTAAGCCCCGAAATCATCTCAAGATAACCTCAAGATAACGGGTTGAAAAGCTAGAGTTAACGACACTGGGAGCAAATTGCCATCTTCACTAACTGTGCTACTGTCGGCACAGCGTCGTCGACTATCGTTGCAATTGTCACCCAAGCCTACACCCACACCCGTCAAGGCTGTCACTCACACCCGTCAAGGCTGTCACTCACACTCACCAAGGCTGTCACCCACACTACACCTACACTCACCAAGGCTGTCACCCACACTACACCCACACCCGTCAAGGCTGTCACCCACACCCGTCAAGGCTGTCACTCACACTCACCAAGGCTGTCACCCACACTACACCTACACTCACCAAGGCTGTCACCCACACTACACCCACACCCGTCAAGGCTGTCACCCACACCCGTCAAGGCTGTCACTCACACTCACCAAGGCTGTCACCCACACTACACCTACACTCACCAAGGCTGTCACCCACACTACACCCACACTCACCAAGGCTGTCACCCACACTACACCTACACTCACCAAGGCTGTCACCCACACTACACCCACACTCACCAAGACTGTCAGCCAAGCCTACCAGTACTGTGAAGTGATGACCCGCACCGCTACACCACCAAGAAGAGAGGTTTACAGTGCCTCGTGCAGGCCGTCCGCGTACACAGTAATTACACCCCCAACAACCTCCACACACAACACTGCCACCACCACCCCCCTCTCAACCCTAACTACCCAACCAGCCCATCAGCACCCAGCCCTCGTCACAGCCTCTCACTAATCACTCCAGACGTAATAAAGACGACGCTTTATGCCCGGAGACGCCAGCCACAGCCCCGCTCGTGTGTCAGGTAAGTTACGGGCTCACCATAGCCCGTGCTACTTGGAACTTGTTCCCAGTAGCTGAATCTATAACAACAACAACAGCCTGGAGACACAGACTCCACCGCCTCTCCCTCGACACAGGGACTATCTTGAGGTTATCTTGAGATGATTTCGGGGCTTTAGTGTCCCCGCGGCCCGGTCCTCGACCAGGCCTCCACCCCCAGGAAGCAGCCCGTGACAGCTGCCTAACACCCAGGTACCTATTTTACTGCTAGGTAACAGGGGCATAGGGTGAAAGAAACTCTGCCCATTGTTTCTCGCCGGCGCCTGGGATCGAACCCAGCACCACAGGATCACAAGTCCAGCGTGCTGTCCGCTCGGCCGACCGGCTCCCTAGGAGGCAGAGACGGCACAGAGATGTATACACAACACAACAGTACTCACAATTAGGTGAGTACAACACAGGGAGGAACGAGCCTTCGTGGGACTCACCTTACAGTATTCTCCTATACGGTACGATGATCTCCAGCTCCTCAGCCCTGCCTTTCATCTCTATCAGTCCGTTTATGGCGTTTGTCTCACCTACTTCACTTCCAAGGCCAATTTATTTAATTATTCACAGCTCTGTGTATATATTTACTATTTGTATTTGTCCTTGTAGAATTTAGCTATTAGCTCTTGGACCCCGCCTTTCTAACCAATCTGTGTTGATAGCATAGCGTAGATCAGCAAGGTCAACAGCCTCACAAAGTGATTGCACGAATATTTAATATGTAAATAACCTAATACACACATATAAATGTACGAAAGATACAGTAAATCATTCGGAGATAAAATATACGCTAACTCAGTATGGATGTACTCACCTAATTGTGCTTGCGGGGGTCGAGCTCTGGCTCTTTGGTCTCGCCTCTCAACTGTCAATCAACTGGTGTACAGATTCCTGAGCCTATTGGGCTCTATCATATCTACATTTGAAACTGTGTATGGAGTCATGGACGCTAACTCAGTATGGAAGTTGTTAAGTATGGAGGCAATACATAGTGCTGGTGGGGGGGGGGTGTTGTTGATGACAGTGTACAACACCACCCCACAACACCCAGCTTGTATGGGTGTTGTACAAGTACGTGTACCTCGTGCTGTAAGTGGCGAATTGTGTCATCCTTGTTACAATACCGGTTGTAATGCCATAGTCATTGGCAAATGATTAATACCTAGTGTCGAATCAATTTTGTAAACTGTATACTTTATAGACTGTTTATACAGCAGTTTGAACCTATTTACATACATATTATAGAACCTTATTTGGTTTTAAATTATGAGGTCTCTTAATGGAGAATATGTAAGTAATAATGCTTAAGGGTTTGTATCGTGTAAGATGTGTTTTGTTCAGTTGTGGAGTGTGAGAACTGCCTTTCCTAGTTGTGAGCACAATGAGGGGGGCCTGGTAGCCTGGTGGATAGCGCGCAGGACTCGTAATTCTGTGGCGCGGGTTCGATTCCCGCACCAAAAATGGGCAAAGTTTCTTTCACCCTGAATGCCCCCTGTTAGCAGTAAATAGGTACCTGGGAGTTAGTCAGCTGTTACGGGCTGCTTCCTGGTGTGTGTGTGTGGTGTGAAAAAAAGTAGTTAGTAAACAGTTGATTGACAGTTGAGAGGCGGGGCGAAAGAGCAAAGCTCAACCCCCCGCAAAAACACAACTAGGTGAACACAACTAGGTAGGTGAATGACCTGTAGGTGATGAGGTCAATGTTTAGATAGTGCTATACTCTAACATTCGCTATACTCTAACATTCGCTATACTGTAACATACTCTATACTCACGTAACATTGAAGCTATACTCTAGCTTCAATGTTACGTGAGCTTCACGGCTTGTTAATTGTCCGTGACTGTGGAGTGCATCTTGTTGATTATTAGTGAATTGTACCTTGTAAATACGGTGGTTCCTAACCAACTTGTTCATCCTACACGGAAACTCTCTATACAAGGCCCTCACCTTGCTCCTTGCTCCACTACTCCCACACCTGGTTGATGGGGTTCTGGGAGTTCTTCTACTCCCCAAGCCCGGACCGAGGCCAGGCTTGACTTGTGAGAGTTTGGTCCACCTGGTTGTTGCTTGTAGCGGCCCGCAGGTCCACATACCCACCACAGCCTGGTTCCCTTCTCCTTCACCTTCCTCCTCCTCCTCTCATCGCGTGTATCCACCTACTGCCTTTCCGAGTCTCTACCACCGACACTATTACACCTGACCGTCACTCCTCAACGTTACAAATATGATGTACTAACTTGCCCAAACCTAACCTAATCTAGTCATGTTGACCAGACCACACACTAGAAAGTGAAGGGCCGACGACGTTTCGGTCCGTCCTGGACCATTCTCAAGTCGATTGTCGCCACGTTATTGTGACTCATCGCCTGCTAACCTAGTCATATTTTGACGATGGGTGATTTTTACGTCAAAATATGATGTATTATTCGAGAGGACTGATTGTAATGTGTCCATTTAAAAGAGAAAGAGAGATCTTAGATTGTAGTGGCATCTTAGACAAACTAGATTCACAAAGACATGAACACGTACGATGCTCTTATCAAAAATAATTCTGGCTGTGATGAAAGTCTTATTAAATGCCACTCCCGCATTACTAATGGGCCTGGAGAGCAAACCACGCCAAGGTTTGAAGATGACAGCGTTAACGAGCTTAAAACCAGATTTATAGCGAGTATAGTTTCACAGTGGCTGTGTTTACCATTATACTTTAACAAGGTGTCTGGCAGAGGTTACTATTCAATGTCTTATTCTGCTTGTTTGACGTCACTGAAGAATCCGTATTTGAATCCGGATTTATTGGGTGTTTACGTCCTAGCAGACACATTGCATGATTGACTTTACGAAAGAGAAAAAGAGATAAAACCTGCAACCTAAATCAGCTGTAACAGGTTGATAAGAGTTAAAGCGACGATATATCAAACCAGTTTCACTTGAGAGACAGTGTGGCCTTTAGTTAGAGCTAAAGGGCTATCAACCTCTGAAGGGTTATTAAGACCACCACAATACCTTGCTAACCAATCAGCATGATACTTTAGTCCCCAAGGCTAAGGTATACTCAGTGAATACACCAGAGAAGCAAGGTATATAAACCTACCTCTAAGTGTATATAGCTATATACACTTCTAGATTGCTGATACAATGGCCTTGTATTTTGTAATTATCTTCTTGATATTGTATCAATTATATATTCTCAATGGTGTACCTCGTGTTTCCATAGAAGGTAACACAGCAGCGAGCGCTCGCAACACCACCTCCCCGCACAACACACAACTACCCAACAGGATTGCTATCATCAAAGCGACTGGCTATGTCGCGGGCACATAAAACCCGATGAAAAAGTTAATATAGTCTGTCTGTTCGGTAAATGGCGCACGCGCATCGTACAAGTTTTTGCTGAGAACCCGTGTAGTGGAGTGCTTGTAAAAACTAGTGGGGGGGGGGGGTGAGGGGGTATATTTAAGGAAATAGGGACGATTATAGTGGAGGGCAGTAAAGCCTAATGTGAATAGCTTCAAGTATGACAGGAATAATAGACAAAATATTGCTTAATACGAATAAACAATTTACTTCAGTAGGAGTTACAGAATAATAAAGCTTAGGAATAAGACAATGATAAAACTTAATAGAAATAGAACATAAAGCTTAATAGGAATAATAACTAATAAAGTTTCATAAGAATAATGGGATTAGGAGCAAATATAAACAGGACTACAGTTGACACCTATACTCAGTACGAGGGTTGGATATACACACACACGCTTGGAACTCGTTAACCTGGGGACCGGGGTTCGATCCCCGCACCGGCGGAGACAGATGGGCAGAGTCCCTGACACCCTGATGCCCTGTTACCTAGTAGTAATAGGTACCTGGGAGTTAGAAAGCTGCTACGGGCTGCTTCCTGGGTGTATGTGTGGAGGAAAAAAAATTAGTTAGTAGTTAGTAACAGTTGATTGACAGTTGAGAGACGGGCTGAAAGACCACAGCTCAACCCCCGCCAGCACAACTAGGTGAATGCATACGCCTACATATTACCACATCTAAAGTGTACACTCTGACCTACAACAGGTCTCTGACCGCTACATACAACACCCGGTGATATAATACAAAAACATGCGCGTCAAGTCTCCCACCAAGCAAACATTAATTATATATATATATATATATATATATATATATATATATATATATTATATATATACTATATATATATATATATATATATTTTATATATATATATATATATATTTTATATATATATATATATGTTTGCTTGGTGGGAGACTTGACGCGCATGTTTTTGTATTATATCACCGGGTTGTTGTATATAGCGGTCAGAGACCC
>WNGS01164748.1:106834-117177 GCA_020271785.1 Procambarus virginalis | reverse complement strand
ACACCGAGCATGACCTCCAAATCCCTGCAATAATTACATACTCACCAGTGTCTTCTGTGCTAGCATCAGCAAGAGCAAGGTGAGAAATTAGAGACTGGGAAGAACCAGCGTCCCGTAATAACTGCACTGGCGTCCAGCTTCCATTGGTACAAAGTAATTCGCCTGCATATATTATGGACTAAAATCAGTCATCCATTTTGGCTTGACTGGAACAACATCAGAATGAAAAGCTTGCAACCTCTTGTCTCAATCAACCGGTAGATCTCAATTCTGGGTGCAGGTAAAACATGATTTACTACATCACCTCTTCTCTCGTAATGTGTGCAATATCTGCCAGTGGTCGAAACAGCCAACCCAACTGTAGGTATAGACACTACTTATTGGGGTGGAGACCCCTTCTGTTTTTTCCTCAAACTTTGGCTTTACAGAAGAGCTCATGGGAGTAGGTGGGTTTGCTGGTCTGGAAAACATGAGATTTAGGAACATGATAATTACTCTTAGAATTATAGTATTTGATTGGGCTCAAAAAGGCACCTTAGTGAGTAACTCATGTTCGTCTGCTAGCTTTGCTAATTTCATAATGTCATTGGTCTGTTTATGTTCAGCTATAAACAATGCTTATTTCTCTGGTAGACAACCTAAAATCTCCTTTGTCACTATGAGGTTTCTCAGTCTCAAAATCTGTAATTGAAAGTGCTTTTACCCATTTATCAAAATGATTAATTTTAACTCTTGCAAAATCAGAAATGGTCTGATCATGTGCTCCATTTAGACATCTAAATTTTTGTCTATGGGCCTCTGGGATCTGCTGGTATGCATTTACGATGCTCTGTTGAACAAGTTAAAGTCAAAAGAATTAGTGGCGGGAAGAGATGCAAAAACTTCCTGGGCATTCCCTTTAAATTGTCCTTGCATAATGGCAACCCACTGATCCATAGGCCAATTCATACTTACTGCTAACTTCTGGAATCCAAAAAGAATATTTCTGGATCTTCCCCATTAAATTGAGGAAATCTGCATTTTTCCTAAACTTTAAAGAGTTATCAGTACTTCCTGTATGATTACTAGCATCACCATGCCCTGCTGCAACTCTCTGTTCCTCTAGTCTGTTATTATTTATTGCTATACTCTGTTGAATTTCTAACTGCTTAGCTTGATGCTCTGCTTGTTGCCTCCTAACTTCCTCTAGTTGCAATTGAGCCTCAATCCTTCTGTTCTGTGCTTCTAGTTGCACTTGTTACTGTTTGCTATGAGCTTCAAGCTACAACTGTTTTTGTTGGTTTCGAGCCTCCAACATCTGCTGCAGAGACCCAATTCAAGTTATTTCTGGCGGTTCTGCATCTCCAGCCTCTGTTTCTCTGCTTCTAACCTAGCCATCTCTAGCTTAGATTCCATCTCTAACTTTAGAATTGCCACCTGGTCACTTGACTTTTATTCTAATTCCTCTAACCACTCCTCGTCAAGTTTCTCCTCCTCCACCAAGTGGGTGACAATGACTCTTACCCACTGAGCCTTTAACATTCTCTTGGAAACTGTCAGATTTAATTTTTCAGACATGTACAACAACCCAGACTTTTTCAAGTCTTTAATTTCACCAAAATTTGGATGATCCACCAACACAGCATTTGTTCCTCCATTTTCAGCTTAATCAGCACAACCAGCAAATACAACAACACAAGGTTTGCTTGGTCCCTGGCACAAGCTGTACACATACCTCAATTGTGAAGTGTTGAGAAAACTTCCACAAGCAACTCAGAATGAACATAGAAATGGTACACAGGCTTGGTTGGGTAACACCAGTTAAACACACAGTATCTAGGAAGGCATTACTGTAACGATTAATAACATGTACCACTATTTAGTACATTAAATTATGGGAATTAATTATCCCGAACAGGGCCCCTATTTTGTTATGACCCTTGATCTCTGGGTATGGTTCCTCTGCTTTTGCAGTAGTAAAATATATATAATAATGCACCCTAGACACTACTACAAATGTCTAAGGTAAATTAATCAACTGTTTAATTAGCAAAGCAATATACTTTAAGTAAGGGTAACAAAGAAACACACAAACATATAAATGAAATACAGACAGCCAAAAATATTATTGCACCAGAATGAAATTACACAGTATAATTATATATAAACACTGATCACTATTTTAAAGCTTAAATGAATAGATGGGTATGCAAATAATGGTCTAACCAGACAATTAGCAATGATACTAAACAATATTCAGGTACCAAAGACTTATCTCATAACATGTCCACCCCAGCCAGCTTCACCCACGCGACTAGTGTGGCTAGAGCATGCAAGGCATTGTATCTACAGGTTACCAACTAAGAACCACATGAAATCTCTAGATATTCTGCTATCTGAGAGTAATACTTAAGAACATAATTATAACTATACTAATATGCATATAACACTGCTATGGTGTAATTAAAGAAATATGTACATACAAGAAACTGGAATAATTACAGGGCTGAATCAGTTACGTTAGGTTGATACACTGCACGGATTATTGGAACATCCCAAATATGGTCATCCCCCCATGAGACGCTACGGTCTCCCCCACACAAATAAATCTACAATAGCAATAACTAAAATATTTCACACAAGCGCACTACAGCATGCTACATTTAATTCAAACATATATACTGTAAAACAAATGGATATAATGGTTAATATTAAATAACCTAGGAAAGAATAATGAACAAACATGTTTATCATGATAAATGTTAGAATCAAGTATTATGGATTCACAACACCATGGAGTAGTCTTTCGATTTGTCAATAATTGCTTGTCCGATGTCTTCTTCTCATTAGGTTTCTCCAGCCCATACTGACTTGCTAAGGCAACAATGCTTAGACTATTGCTTGGACTCTTGATCTGAATTGATCCCAGTGTGGGTCGATCTTGGGGGATGCACCTCTTTAGATTATGCAATTGTGTTTTCTCGCATAAGCGGTAGCATGTGGATGCTTGTTTGCAATGTCCTGAGGCATTCTATACAGAGAGCATGATATACAATTTACTGAGTAAACTATACAACACTCCCAGTTGTTAAACTCTTCGTCAGTCATGAACCCGTAATGAATTTCTACAGAGTTCATTTTCTCTCAGCACGATATTGACAAATCATGTATGTGTGTTGAGCGGGTGGTAATGAATAAAAAAGCGAATTCGCCGCGTTTTTATCCCCCATCCGTGAGTGCGAGACATGTGCGCTCGTGTCATAGTTTCCACATATTGATTATCCTCTCCCGGAAGATTACCGTTTCATATTATTATTATTATTATTATTATTATTGTTATATCTAGTCATGCCTGGGTTGACATTATTAAGCGAGGAGGAGGAGGAGGAAGGGCGAGTATGACTTATGTTGATGTGAGCAGTAGTGATGTTAAGTTTAATTATGTATTTATTTATTTATTTATTTGTTTATTTATATGTATTTTTCTTTTTATTTTCTTTAGAAGTGGGAGCTCACGTCAGATGCTTTTACTGCGCTGGAGGAATTTGTAACTTCGCACCCTCAGACAACTCCTGGACTCTTCATGCTTGATATTACCCCAACTCTAGTTATCTGAAGTTTATGAAAGATCACTTTTTCATTAAGAATGCTAAATCCTTTTTTCCCCTCACGGGTAGAGAAACCTCTAGAAGATACATTAATTATTATCTCGTGCAAGGACTAGGGAATATCAACACGATGATTAATATAATGAGGTTCCAATTCACTAGTGTAAGAGACGCACTATGTAAATATCTTAAGTCCTCAAAGGACTTATTACCGCTCATTGCAGAAACAACTGTGTAGAGCTGATGCTCTGGTATTTACACAATTTTCCATTTCACACATGAGATGAACGTGAAAGAAGTCAGCCTGATGCCGCAGAAGAATCACGCGTATAACTTTTAATGAATCTAGGGGTTATCACAGTTCCTCCAATTCCTGCAGTGGTGGAATCGACTGAAGAAGCTGCAAGTGAGGAAAACCGACTATATTCGGTGAAAGAAAAGGAATGTTCAGTGAAGTCACAAGTTCTGAATTTTGTAATTAATGGGAAGTTAGTTCCCTTGGAACTGGACACTGGTGCAGCAGTGTCAACATTGTCTAGAGATGGGGCAGATTTGCAAATGAATGTAAAACCAGGTAAAAAATCATTAAGTGCTTATGATAATGTACCAATTAAGGTCTATGGCAAAAGTAGGTCATAATGGAAAAGAAATTGTCCAGGATTTTTATGTAGTGGATTCACATAATCCTAGCCTATGTGGTAAGGATCTCATGGATAAAGTGGGAATTTTCTTGGCGGGCCTAGATGAATTGTCGATAGTTAAAACAATTAAAAGTGCCGAACAAATGTTAGATAAATATTCAGTTGAGGCAGATAAACCAATTAATAGCATGGTGGCAAAAATTCACCTGAAAAGTGGGGCTTCACCTAAATTTTTCAAGGCAAGAACAGTGCCGTTTCATTACAAGCAATTCATAGAATCAGCCCTGGAAAAGCATGTGGCAGAAGGCATCTTAGAGCCAATTATACATAGTGAGTGGGCAGCCCCAATTGTACCAGTGTTGAAGGCAGATTGGAAATCCTTGAGAATCTGTGCAGACTTCAAGGAACTGAACAACCACATACACTGTGAGAAGTACCCTTTACCTAAGATAGATGAGTTGTTGTCAGTGGTCTGCAAGAGGGCAATTTTTTCTAAGACTGACCTGAAAGATGCTTACTGGCAAATTCCTGTAGAGGAGGAGAGTCAGAAATTGTTAGTGATTAATACCCACAAGGGTCTATTTAAGTATAAAAGACTTCCTTTTGGACTCTCCTCGTCTCCAGCAATTGTTCAGAGATTCATGTCCCAGTTGTTAGTTAACATTGAAGGTGTGGCTAGTTTTTTAGATGACATTATTGTATGTGGAGAGAATGAGGAAGTGCATGATGCTAGATTAGAACAAGTTTTGAATCTTTTGCAAAAGCACAATGTAAAGATTAATAAGGGAAAAACAATGTTGAAGACCAAGGCCATTGAATACCTGGGGTACCATATTTCAGGTAAGGGCTTTACAAAAATGTAGCGGCTATAATAGATGCCCCAGCCCCAACATCAGTTGGGTAAGTACAGTCTTTTATTGGGATGGTTACATATTTTTGTAAGTTCGTGAAGATCTTTTAAAAAAAATTTGCACCCTTGTATGAATTGTTGAAAAAATGGCTAGATTTAAGTGGGCAGCAAGAGAGGAAAATGTATTCAGGAATATTAAGCATGAGTTGATCAATTCTCCAGTGCTCACAAATTTTATTGGTAGACTCCCATTAAAACTGGAGGTAGATGCTTCCCAAGTAAGAGTGGGTTGTGAATTATTACATGAAGTAGATGGTCAGGATAAAGTAGTATATTTTGCTAGCAAGAAATTATCTCCTGCAGAACAGAATTATTCTCAGTTAGATAAAGAAGTCTTAGCTTTGGTATATGCTGTAAAAAAACTGAGGTATTTTCTGCTGGGGAGGAAATTTCTTGCTAGAATAGACCATAAACCCCTGCTAGGATTGTTTGGCAGAGGTAATCAGATTCCAGTTAATGCCAATGCTAGAATTCAAAGATGGGCATTACTACTCTCGCAGTTTGAGTATGATTTAGAGTTTAAGCGAGGCAAGGATAATGTAGTAGCTGATGCATTAAGTAGATTCCCTGTGACAGAAGAATTATATTCCAGTATTCCAATGGAGTATGTTAACCTGGTGGAATCTATGTCTTTTGAGGATATTTCATTTCAGACTATTAGGAAGGCACCTGGTAGAGATCCCAAATTAAGTCTGTTGATGAAATATGTTAAATATGGTTGGAATGATAATTTATTATTGTCAGAGTATGCTGCAGTGAAGGCTGACCTTAGTATTCACCAGGATGTACTCTTGTATAGGAATAGAGTGGTGGTGCCTGGGGAACTGAGATGTAAGATTTTGGAACAAATGCATGTAGGCCATAATGGCAGAAAAGCTATGAAAGCAGAAGCTAGAAGTTGGGTTTGGTGGCCAAAAATAGACCAGGATATTGCTGAGGTAACAAAAAATTGTCCTATTTGCTTTAAGAATTATCAGAAACCACAGGCCCCTGTACTTTCTTGGTCATGCACTGGAAAACCCTGGTCTAGACTTCATGTAGATTATGCGGGACCTATGGATAACAAATATTACCTAGTGGTGGTGGATTCATACACCAAATTTCTGGATGTGCATGTGTGTAATTCCAACACATCATCTGTAACTTGTGAATTACTAAGGAAAACATTTTGTAATTTTGGATTGCCAGACATAATTGTCTCAGATCTGTGGCGGTAGGAGAGTGGATACTATGACATGACGGATGGATACTGCATGTAGGTAGGGTCTCAACATGCTGCAAGGTTAGACTACACTCACCAAAAAACAGCCTCAACCTTCTCAGCTAATGTGAGCAAGTGGTTTTAAACTCTCCTTGACTGTGTGAAGGTATGTGGTCAGCCTCTGCATTTTTCAAGACATCTGAACATATCATTATATCCTTCCTTAGCAGAGTGAATAGTGTTAAGAAGTATCTTACCCCTGCGCTGTCTTTCACAACTTTCTGAAAGCGAGAGATTGAGAGGGAAACAAGATGCACTGCAAATGGATGTGTACTACAATTTCCACACCTCAATACATTATTCCTTGTATCTAACTATCTATCTATATATCTTACTGAAAATGAGAGGGGGAGAGGGGAGGGGTGGATTGAGGGTGTTGCTGGATATTGTGTCGGTGAGGGTCATAGAGAGAGGCTTTACCCCATATACCTCAGTAGCCTCGCTTCACCTGCTTCGTGAAGATGTCAGGTCCCAGGTCCGTGATTGACTTAAACAAATGAGGGTAGCAGTCCACATCCTGCCTGCTGTGTGTTTATTCCTCTCCAACGTGAAAACTGATATTACGAAAATTGTAGCAGATGTACGCTGAGACATAATGTTTAAGTGTTGTGACAGGTGAGAGAAGCCTGTCCCGTGTGCTGAGCTGGGACTATGGAGGGGTAGAAACAACGGTAACATCCCTTACCATCAGATTGACAATCATATGGGCTTGTGTAATACACAGTAACTGCTATGATCTGCTGGAGGAGACCTGACGAAGGGAAGACCGTGACAAACCTCCTATGGTCAGTGTAAGGTTTCATCAACCAGAGCCTGAGTGAGGGGAGGTGGACAGCTGACATCACCCAGTAAGTACAACAAGGTGAGCACACCGCCCAAGGAAACGTGCCAAGCATCCTGTTTCCCATGCCTCCCTAACCTAACCTTCCATATACTGGACCCGGTCTCCTAAATCTGGCGATGCCATGTGCTCCCACCATGCTCAAATTCAGACCAGGCCATGCTCAACACTATCTCTAATTATATGAACAACACTATCTCTAAGTATACACACCTGTTCAACTCTAAGCTCCCAATACATTCACTTTCAACAATCAACTTTACCTCCACTATAACATACACATATGCACACTTGCATATGTGTAGACCCTTGCCCTGACCCAGGTGGGGCCACGGGCACACCTGGCTCAGGTGTCGCGCACGGTCTACGGCCCCGATTTCACTACTCACCCAAGCATGTATTTGCCCCAATACCATGTTTCAGCCTGGCATGTATACGTCCCAATACCATAGTACCGTCAGGCATGTATACGTCCCAATACCATAGTACAGCCTAGCATGGATACGTCCGAATACCATGGTAAAGCGAGGCATGTATACACCCCAATCCCATGGTACAGCCTGGCATGGATACGTCCCAATACCATGGAACAACCAGGCATGAATACGTCTGAATAACATGTACAGCTAAGCATGTATACGTCCAAATACCATAGTACAGCTTGGCATGTATACGTCCCAATACCATTGTACAGCCAGGCATGTATACGTCCTAATACCATGGTACAATCATCCATGTATACGTCCCAATACCATGGTACAGCCAGGCATGTATACGTCCCATACCATGGTACAGCCAGTCATGTATACTCCCCAATACCATGGTACAGCCGGACATGTATACGCCACATTACCATGGTACAGCCGGACATGTATACGCCCCATTACCATGGTACAGCCAGTCATGTATACTCCCCAATACCATGGTACAGCCAGGCATATATATAACCCAATACCATGGTACAGCCAGTCATGTATACGCCCCATTACCATGGTACAGCCGGACATGTATACTCCACATTACCATGGTACAGCCGGACATGTATACGCCCCATTACCATGGTACAGCCAGTCATGTATACTCCCCAATACCATGGTACAGCCAGGCATATATTTAACCCAATACCATGGTACAGCCAGGAATGTATATAACCCAATTCCATGATACAGCCAGTCATGTATAAGTACCAATATCATGGTACAGCCTGGCATGTATACGCCCTAATACCATGGAACAGCCGGACATGTATACGCCCTAATACCATGGAACAGCCGGACATGTATACGCCCTAATACCATGGAACAGCCGGACATGTATACACCCTAATTCATTGGCGAATAAAGAGGAAGTGATGCGCACTGGACCGCTCCTAGAAGGGACACTGCGCATCAACACACTCAACTATCAGAACCCTTGAGTGTGGAGGCGCGCGGCGTCAGTGTCCGGCTGGCTGTGGGAAGGGACGTACCCTCACACGCCAGGTGGAACAGGTGAGCTGCTGTGCTAACAACTGTACCCAAGGTACATACGGTGTGGGTACAGAGACCCCCAAAGGTACAGTAGATGTTGGTACAGTACTTTCTGACGTCCTACAAATGATGGTACAGTGTCACCTGAGAGACACTTCGTAACGGTACAGTGTCACCTGAGAGACACTAGGTAACGGCAGTGTCACCCGAGAGACACTAGGTAACGGCACAGTGTCACCTGAGAGACACTAGGTAACGGCACAGTGTCACCTGAGAGACACTTGGTAACGGCACAGTGTCACCTGAGAGACACTTGGTAACGGCACAGTGTCACCTGAGAGACACTAGGTAACGGCACAGTGTCACCTGAGAGACACTAGGTAACGGCACAGTGTCACCTGAGAGACACTTGGTAACGGCACAGTGTCACCTGAGAGACACTTGGTAACGGCACAGTGTCACCTGAGAGACACTAGGTAACGGTTCAGTGACACCTGAGAGACACTAGGTAACGGTACAGTGACACCTGAGAGACACTAGGTAACGGTACAGTGACACCTGAGAGACACTTGGTAACGGCACAGTGTCACCTGAGAGACACTTGGTAACGGCACAGTGTCACCCGAGAGATACTTGGTAACGGTACAGTGTCACCTGAGAGATACTTGGTAACGGCAGTGTCACCTGAGAGACACTAGGTAACGGCACAGTGTCACCTGAGAGACACTAGGTAACGGCACAGTGTCACCTGAGAGACACTTGGTAACGGCACAGTGTCACCTGAGAGATACTTGGTAACGGTACAGTGTCACCTGAGAGACACTTGGTCACGGTACAGTGTCACCTGAGACACTAGGTAACGGTACAGTGTCACCTGACAGACACTAGGTAACGGTACAGTGTCACCTGAGAGACACTTGGTCACGGTACAGTGTCACCTGAGACACTAGGTAACGGTACAGTGTCACCTGAGAGACACTTGGAAACGATACACTGACACACACTCTTGGTAACGATACACTGACACCTCAGAGACACTTGGTAATGATACACTGACACACAGTCTTGGTAACGATGCACTGACACCTGAGACACACTTGGTAACGATACACTGACAACTGAGAGACAATTGGAAACGATACACTGACACCTCAGAGACACTTGGTAACGATACACTGACACACACTCTTGGTAACGATACACTGACACCTGAGACACTTGGTAACGATACACTGACAACTGAGAGACACTTGGAAACGATACACTGACACCTCCGAGACACTTGGAAACGATACATTGACACCTCAGAGACACTTAGTAACGGTACACTGATACAGTGACACTTGGTAACGATAACGATGGAAGATGGGAGTATGTGTGTGGAGGAGACAGGGAGGGTGTGGTGGAGGAGACAGGCAGGGTGTGTGTGGAGGACAGGGAGGGTGTGTGTGGTGGAGACAGGGTGTGTGTGGTGGAGACAGGAAGGGTGTGTGTGTGGTGGAGACAGGAAGGGTGGTGTGTGTGGTGGAGACAGGAAGGGGGTGTGTGTGGTGGAGACAGGAAGGGTGTATATGGTGGAGACAGGAGAGGGTCGTGTGTGTGTGTGTGTGTGTGTGGTTGTGTGTGTGTGTGTG
>WNGS01164748.1:79991-106809 GCA_020271785.1 Procambarus virginalis | reverse complement strand
ATAAATTCAACAGAGTATAGAAATAAATAATAACAGACTAGAGGAACAGAGAGTTGCAGCAGGGCATGGTGATGCTAGTAATCATACAGGTAGTACTGATAACTCTTTTAAAGTTTAGGAAACATGAGATTTCCTCAATTTAATGGGGAAGATCCAGAAATATTCTTTTTGGATTTCCAGAAGTAGCAGTAAGTATGAATTGGCCTATGGATCAGTGGGTTGCCATTATTGCAAGGACAATTTAAAGGAATGCCCAGGAAGTTTTTGCATCTCTTCCTGCCGTTAATTCTTTTGACTTTACTTCCGTTCAACAGAGCATCTGTAAATGCATACCAGCAGATCCCAGTGAGTCCCCATGACAGAAATATAGATGTATAACGAGAGCAACTGATCAGACCATTTTGATTTTGCAAGAGTTAAAATTAATCATTTTATAAATGGGTAAAGCACTTTCAATTACAGATTTTGAGACTGAGAAACTTCATAGTGACAGAGGCGATTTTAGTTGTCTACCAGAGAATTAGCATTGTTTATAGCTGAATATAAACTGACCAATGAAATGAAATTAGCCAAGCTACAGACGAGACACGAGTTACTCATTAAGGTTGCTTTTGAGCACAATCAAATACTCTATAATTCTAAGAGTAATTATCATGTATCCTAAATCTCATGTTTTCCAGACCAGCAAACCCACCTACTCCCATGCAGCTCTTTCCTGTAAAGCCAAAGTTTGAGGAAAAAAACAGAAGGGATTCTCACCCTCCAATAATGTAGTGTCTATACCTACAGTTGGTTTGGCTGTTTCGACCACTGGCAGATATTGCACACATTACGGAGAAGAGATGTAGTATATGTTTATTCACGATGATCTACAGAGTCAGCTTATTCTATTTGTCAGTCAACAAGATGTTATTTTTCTACATACAGGCGACTTCCAAGAGCTGTACCTGATTGAGGTCGGAGTACTCCAGCGGCAGTCACGGAGAGTGTCCACCAGCGTTGAGGCCGAGAGCACTCCACAGCCCGCTGACTCGAAACAGTCAGTTTTCTTAGATGTCCTTGTTCGTATTATAGTCTGGAAGTTGAACGCGACCTCAGTTTTACAGTCTGATGCCTACACCCTCACTGGTCAATGTGCTTCTTCATGCACCAGTACTGTATTTTGTTAGATTGGCTGCCTCCAGATTTCACTTATATTTGTATCTCTCCTTTATAGTAGAGGTACGATTTGGACTTTGTCCATATGCAGCTGGACGCCAGTGCAGTTTATTAAGGGACACTATGTGCTTCACAATCTCTAATTTCTCACCTTGCTCTTGCTGATGCTAGCACAGAAGACACTGGTGAAGTGTCATTATTGCAGGACTTTGGAGGTCATGCCGGTGTGCACCAAGTTAAATTCACCTGAGTCGGACTTTTACACCGGTTTTGTGCACAATAGCAGTTAGTGAGCGGTTGCCCATCTCTGGGATTGATGTATTGTTGATAATGATTTTGACAAGTGTAAATTTGTGGGACACGAGTAGTCCTGTTTGTTACTAACCCTAGTTGTGTGCGGCACAGCCCGATGCAGGGATGGTGTTATATACCCTGCCTTGCTGAGTCCAGTTCTGTGAGTGAGTAAACATCCTGATGCAGTGGAATGGTGTTATCTACCCTGCCCATGCTGAGCTCAGTTCTGATAGGGAACAGCCAGATGTAGAGCATGTGCTGTCTTTCCTACCTGTGCTGAATCCGTACTATTAGTGTTTCAGTTGTCAGTTCTGTTACTACAACGGAATTCTTGCAGAGTCTAGGACCCCTTAAGAGGTGAAGTGGGAGGTGGATTTTCAGGATCGGCATTTGCGGCCACCTGGTTGTTGAGAGTGAGTCTGGTACTTTGACCCCGATTTGCTTCTAACCAAGTAGATGGTTTGGAACAGGAAGTCCGTGACCAGTTACTTGTCCGCTCGCTCCAGATGTTGAGTAAGGTGTCATGAGTTATGTCAGTTGTAGCCTTGACCCTCTTTATTCTAACCAAGAGGTTTTGTTGGAAAATGGATGTCAGGTGCCAGTTACTTTGCCCGCTCGCTCCCGTTTAGAGATATGCCTTTGTGGACTTTATGTAGGACTAACTCCAAGCATATCTGAGGAGTAGTAAGGAGACAGTCTGTGATGTATGATCCATTTGGAGAGTGTGGAGATTCATCCAAATGATAGCTTCTGTCGAGCAGATGCGGAGACCTATTGAGCCTCCCTCTTCAGTTGACTTTGGGGTGTGACTCAGCTTAGCTATCGGTTTAGTGATTGTAAAGCGACAGTATTCCAAGCATCTAGAGATTATGTCATGGGAGGACAAGTTGGCTAAATTTTGTGTAACCAGTTAATAGTGATAATATTTTTTCTAAGCTTAAATTGAGTGTGGTGTGGGCCAGTTATTCGTTCCAGGTGGATCAATTGTTTAACATTGGTAATAATCTAGATCAGAATAGTCTGAGGAGCTTTATGCAAACTGTTGTTGTTCCACAGGACCTATACTCCCTTTCAGAAATGGACTGTGTATCATCTATGTCCAGAACAAGTGTTAAGTTCAAGTGTTGTCCTGATTCTCTGAGTCAGAGTAGTGTTGTAGGAGTTTGTCAGACTTTGATGCAAAGGTTCCAGGTAAACGAGTGAGTTAAAGTGGAGAGGGCCGTGGTAAACATGTTTGTTTTGTTGATGAGTGTGAGGGTTACAGGTTTCCTTGGGTGTTTCACGTTAATTGGTTTTCATTACCAGTGAAAAAGACCCTAACACCGTGCGGAATATTTGGACCTTGATCAGGAGAAGACTTGCTGGTGAGTTTCAAAGTAAGTGTTGTCCGAACTTCTGAGTGGTTCTGATACTTTCATGGGAGTTCAAGTTGGCTATAAAGGATTGTTTGGTGATAAAGTTCACAGTTAGGAGGAGTGAGTTTGTTCTTGTGATGTGTACCTTGTTTGAGCTTCGGTTTATCTGAGGTCGCAGTAGAAGGACTGTTAACTGCTTTCTTATTTATCTGCTTACAACTATTTCTCCAACACTGGTTGTCACTGAGTCAGTTCAGACAGGTGTTCCTTGCACTTTTCGGTTGTTCTTGTCTGTTTCAAATTGCATTAAGAGTCAACTTCTAGTCTGCTGTATTATTGTGTTCATGAGTGAAGAAGTTTTGACTATGTCGTAGTGGTCTACCCCGTTTTCTACTTTTAGTGACATTTGGCCGAGGCTGTTTGTTTCACAGAAGATCCAGTGTTAGAGACCGAGGTCTGAGGGGTTTTATACCATATAAACCCCATTCACAAGGAAGAATTCCCAGCCATCCTCATCTATTGACAATCATCTCAGTGAATTAACTCTACAAGAAGAAGTGGAAACCAACTAGAAAACCTATCCATTCATACCACCTTACCTTGGGATACCTTGAGGTGCTTCCGGGCTTATCGCCGCGGCCCGGCCGACCAGGCCTCTGGTTGCTGGATGATCAAACCAGGCTGTTGGACGCGGTGCTAGCAGCTGACGATTGAGTCAACCTGGTTGTCAGGTATCCTTGGAGGTGCTATCCAGTTCTCTCTTGAACATGTGAGGGGTTTGCCAGTTATGTCCCTTATGTGTAGTGGAAGCGTGTGAACAGTCACGGGCCCTGATGTTGATAGAGTATCCTCTCAGAGTACCAGTTGCACCTCTGCTTTTCAACGGGGCATTTCTGCACATCCTGCCATGTCTTCTGTCTCATATGATGTTATTTCTGTGTGCAGGTTTGGGACCAGCCCCCCACCAGGATGTTCCAGCTCAGGAAATGTATGGTATCCTCAAACGTGTTGTAGGTGTCAGAGTTCACTACATCCAAGTCCAGTAACTTTACTTCTGTTGAAGTGCTACAGGAGGAAATTTGTTGGATCTGTACTATCTGTTTACATAGGGTAGTGCATTTTATGATGTTGAGTAAGTACTTTATCTTGTTGTACTGGTGTGTGTAACCTGTTCCCTTATTAATAAGTGGGTTTTGGGTGTTATTGTATAACTACTAGGTTATGGATGAAACAGTTAAGTGGAAGCCTTCTATATTAGATTTTGTTATCCAGACTGCAACTTTTGGATATATGTATTGCTCTAAGTCTTATGTGAATCTTGTTAAGTGTTGTGAGTATAGCAGACAAAATGTTTGTGATGAGCCTAGAAGTGAGACTTTCTTCACGATTTGGTGTACAAAAATAAGATAGGCCCTGGAGAGATAAAGGTGTGAGATGCGAGGTGTACATTATTGATACACTAAAGTGGGGAAACACTGTTTCAAGATGTAATGAGAAAATGCATATTGTATGGTGCTGCAATGAATTGTTTTACATAAAGAGTATAATGTCAATTATTGAACTTTGTATTATTTCCATATTTCGTTATTCATTCCGTTGTAGTTATGAACATCATTACTAAAGTTAAGATTCGAATTGTTCTTTTCTTACAAGGAATGGTACCTTGTTAAATATTATATTACTGATTTTTTACAGTTGGATGGTGTTGCTTATGTATTTCAAATTATATTTAAATTGTTATACACCTTATATAATATTATCTTAGATATACTGTTGTCCTTAGGAAGTTCAGTGTTCAACAAATATGATTTGCATTTATGAGTACTCAGTTATTTACCAAATGCAGTCAAAAATGAAATTAAACTTCAGTTAATCTTAATATTTCCTTTACGGACGCGGAGGGATGTTATCGAATCCATAATACTTGATTCAACATTTAATCAATCATAAACAGGTATTTCAATTTTTCTTCCTCAGTTATTTAAAATTAACATTATATCCATTTGTTTTCCAGTATATATGTTTGGGCTAAATGTAGCATGCTCTAATGGGCTGAATGAAATATTTCAGTTATTGTTATTGCAGGTTTATTCATGTGGGGCAGACCGGGCGTCCCAAAAGGGTCGATGGCCATATGGATGTTCCAATAATCCGTATAGTGTATAAAAAGCAAAGGAAAGGGAGAGAGATGGGACGCCGCAGAAGGGTTGGTGGGAGAGAGCTGTTGACCGATGAGACGAGATACAGTGACGTTAGGTTGATACACTATACGGATTATTGGAACATCCAAATATGGCCATCGACCCTTTGAGACGCCACGGTCTGCCCCACATGAATAACCTGCAATAACAATAACTGAAATATTTCATTCGAGCCCATTAGAGCATGCTACATTTAGCCCAAACATATATACTGGAAAACAAATGGATATAATGGTTAATTTTTAATAACTGAGGAAAGAATAATAAACATATATGTTTATCATGATAAATGTTAGAATCAAGTATTATGGATTCATAACATCCCTCCCCGTCCGTAAAGGAAAATTAAATTAACTGAAGTTTAATTTCATTTTTTGACTGCAGGTGAGTACAATACTGAGTACTCATAATCAAATCATATTTGTTGACACTGAACTTCCTAAGGACAACAGTATAATCTGAAATAATATATAGAAAGTGTATAACAATTTAAATATAATTTGAAATACATAAGCAACACTCATGCACAACTTGTAAAAAATCAATAATATAATATTTAACAAGGTACCATTCCTTGTAAGAAAAGAACAATTCGAATCTTAACTTTAGTAATGAGTTCAATAACTTCAACGGAATGAAATAACTAAATATGGAATTAATCCAAAGTTCAATAATTGACATTATACTCTTTATGTAAGAACAATTCATTGCAGCAACCATACAATATGCATTTTCTTCATTACATCTTGAAACAGTGTTTCCCCACTTTAGTGTATCAATAACTGTACACCTCGCATTCTCAACACCTTTATCTCTCCAGGGCACTATCTTATTTTTGTACACCCAAATACGTGAAGTAAATTCTCACTCTATGCTCATCACAACATTTTCTCCTGCTATACTCACAACACTTAACAAGATTCACATAAGACTTAAGTACAATACATATATCCAAATAAATTGCAGTCTGGATAACAAAATCTAATATAGAAGGCTTCCACTTAACTGTTTCATCCATAACCTAGTAGTTATACAATAACACCCAAAGACCCACTTTATTAAAATGGAACAGGTTACAACACACCAGTACAACAAGATAAAGTACTTACTCAACATCATAAAATGCACTACCCTATGTAAACAGATAGTACAGATCCAACAAATTTCCTCCTGTATCACTTCAACAAGAAGATATAAGTTACCTGGACATGGATGTAGTGAACTCTGACACCTACAACACGTTTGAGGATACCATACATTTCCTGAGCTGGAACATCCTGGGTGGGGGGCTGGTCCCAAACCTGCACACAGAAATAACATCATATGAGACCATAAGACATGGCAGGATGTGCAGAATACCCCCGTTGAAAAGCAGAGGTGCAACTGGTACTCTGAGAGAGAACTCTATCAACATCAGAGGCCCGAGACTGTTCAACACGCTTCCACTACACATAAGGGACATAACTGGCAAACCCCTCACAGTGTTCAAGAGAGAACTGGATAAGCACCTCCAAAGGATACCTGATCAACCAGGCTGTGACTCATACGTCAGGCTGCGAGCAGCCGCGTCCAACAGCCTGGTTGATCAGTCCAGCAACCAGGAGGCCTGGTCGATGACCGGGCCGCGGGGACGATAAGCCCCGGAAGCACCTCAAGGTATCCTCAAGGTAAGGTGGTATGAGTGGATAGGTTTTCTATTGGTTTCCACTTCTTTCTTGTAGAGTTAATTCACTGAGATGAATTGTCATAGATGAGGGATGGCTGAGGAAATTCTCCTTGTGAATGGGGTTGATCTGGTATAAACCCCTCAGGAACCTCTGGTCTCCAACACTCTGGATCTTCTGTGAAACAAACAGCCTCGGCCAAATGCCATTAAAAGTAGAAGCAACGGGGTTAGACCACTACGACACAGTCAAAACTTCTTCACTCATGGAACCAGCAATAATACAGCAGGACGTAGAAGTTGACCTCTTATGCATGTTGAAACAGACAAGAACAACCAGGAAAAGTGCAAGGAACACCTGTCTGAACTGACTCAAGTGACAACCAGTGTTGGACGAATCATTTAGTCTCCTCTCGACTCTGCAAGAACCATCAGAGTAATAAAACACGAAAGCTCCTAAACAAGGTAACAACATCACAAGAACAAACTCACTCCTCCTAACTGTGAACTTTATCACCAAACAATTCTTTATTGCCATCTTGACCTCCCATGAAAGTATCAGAACCACTCAGAAGTTCGGACAACACTTACTTTGAAACTCACTCAGCAAGTTACTTCCTCCTGATAAAGTCAAATAATTCCGCAACGGTGTTAGGGGTCTTTTCACCTGGTAGATGAAAACCAGATTACCTGGGAAACACCCAAGGACAACCTGTAACCCTACACACTCATCAACAAACAAAACATGTTTGATATCCACGTCCCTCTCCAACTTTGAACTCACATCGTTTACCTGGAACCTTTGCATCAAAGTCTGACAAAATCCTACAACACTACTCTGACTCAGAGAATCAGGACAACACTTGAACTTAACACATGTTCTGGACATAGATGATACACAGTCCATTTCTGAAAGGGAGTATAGGTCCTGTGGAACAACAACAGTTTGCATTAAAGCCCTCAGAATATTCTGACTCGCATTACACAATGTTAAACAATTGATCCACCTGGAAAAAGAATAACTGGCCACACCACACTGCAATTTAAGCTTAGAAAAAATATTATCACTATTAACTGTTACACAAAATTTGCCAAATTGTCCTCCCATGACATAATCTCTAGATGCTTGGAATACTGTCGCTTTACAATCACTAAACCTACTAAGCTGAGTCACACCCTCACAGTCAACTGAAGAGGGAGGCTCAATAGGTCTCCATCTGCTCGACAGAAGCTGATCATTTGGATGATCTCCCACACACTCCATTAATGGATCTACATCACAGACTCTCTCCTTACTACTCTCAGATATCTTGGAGTTAGTCCTACATAACGTCCACAAAGGCAATGACTCTAAAACTGGAGCGAGCGGGCAAGTAACTGGCAACCTGACATCCTTTTCCAAACCATCTTGGTTAGAATAAATAGAGGTCAAGGCTACAACTGACATACTCATGACACCTTACTCAACCTCTGGAGCGAGCGGACAAGTAACTGGTACACGGACTTCCTGTTCCAAACCATCTACTTGGTTAGAGCAAATCGGGGTCAAAGTACCAGACTCACTCTCAACAACCAGGTTGGCCGCAAATGCGTCCTGAAAATCCACCTCCCACTTCACCTCTTAAGGGGTCCTAGACTCTGCAAGAATTCCGTTGTAGTAACAGAACTGACAACTGAAACACTAATAGTACTGGATTCAGCACAGGTAGGAAAGACAGCACATGCTCTACATCTGGCTGTTCCCTCTCAGAACTGAGCTCAGCATGGGCAGGGTAGATAACACCATCCACTGCATCAGGATGTTTACTCACTCACAGAACTGGACTCAGCAAAGGCAGGGTATATAACACCATCCACTGCATCGGGCTGTGCCGGCACACAACTAGGGTTAGTAAACATGATAGGATACTCTGTCCCAATAACTTGACACTTGTCAAAATCATTATCAACAATACATCAATCCCAGAGATGGGCAACCGCTCACTAACTGCTATTGTGCACAAAACCGGTGTAAAAGTCGACTTCAGGTGAATTTTAACTAATGGTGCACACCGGGCATGACCTCCAAATCCCTGCAATAATACTACTTCACCAGTGTCTTCTGTGCTAGCATCAGCAAGAGCAAGGTGAGAAATTAGAGATTGGGAAGCACCAGTGTCCCGTAATAACTGCACTGGCGTCCAGCTTCCATTGGTACAAAGTAATTCGCCTGTATATATGTATGGACTAAAATAAGTCATCCATTTTGGCTTGACTGGAACAACATCAGAATGAAAAGCTTGCAACCTCTTGTCCGGTAGATCTCAATTCTGGGTGCAAGGTAAAACATGAATTTACTACATCACCTCTTCTCTCGTAATGTGTGCAATATCTGCCAGTGGTCGAAACAGCCAAACCAACTGTAGGTATAGACACTACATTATTGGAGGGTGAGAATTCCTTCTGTTTTTTTCTCAAACTTTGGCTTTACAGGAGAAGAGCTCATGGGAGTAGGTGGGTTTGCTGGTCTGGAAAACATGAGATTTAGGAACATGATAATTACTCTTAGAATTATAAGTATTTGATTGGGCTCAAAAAGGCACCTTAGTGAGTAACTCGTGTTCGTCTGCTAGCTTGGCTAATTTCATAATGTCATTGGTCAGTTTATATTCAGCTATAAACAATGCTAATTTCTCTGGTAGACAACCTAAAATCTCCTCTGTCACTATGAAGTTTCTCAGTCTCAAAATCTGTAATTGAAAGTGCTTTTACCCATTTATCAAAATGATTAATTTTAACTCTTGCAAAATCAGAAATGGTCTGATCATTTGCTCCCTTTAGACATCTAAATTTTTGTCTATGGGCCTCTGGGATCTGCTGGTATGCATTTACGATGCTCTGTTGAACGAAGTTAAAGTCAAAAGAATTAACGGCAGGAAGAGATGCAAAAACTTCCTGGGCATTCCCTTTAAATTGTCCTTGCATAATGGCAACCCACTGATCCATAGGCCAATTCATACTTACTGCTAACTTCTGGAAATCCAAAAAGAATATTTCTGGATCTTCCCCATTAAATTGAGGTAAATCTGCATTTTTCCTAAACTTTAAAGAGTTATCAGTACTACCTGTATGATTACTAGCATCACCATGCCCTGCTGCAACTCTCTGTTCCTCTAGTCTGTTATTATTTATTGCTATACTCTGTTGAATTTCTAACTGCTTAGCTTGCTGCTCTGCTTGTTGCCTCCTAACTTCCTCTAGTTGCAATTGAGTCTCAATCCTTCTGTTCTGTGCTTCTAGTTGCACTTGTTGCTGTTTGCTATGAGCTTCAAGCTCCAACTGTTTTTGTTGGTTTCGAGCCTCCAACATCTGCTGCAGAGACCCAATTCAAGTTATTTCTGGCGGTTCTGCATCTCCAGCCTCTGTTTCTCTGCTTCTAACCTAGCCATCTCTAGCTTAGATTCCATCTCTAACTTTAGAATTGCCACCTGGTCACTTGACTTTTCTTCTAATTCCTCTAACCACTCCTCGTCAAGTTTCTCCTCCTCCACCAAGTGGGTGACAATGACTTTTACCGACTGAGCCTTTAACATTCTCTTCGAAACTGTCAGATTTAATTTTTCTGACATGTACAACAACCCAGACTTTTTCAAGTCTTTAATTTCACCAAAATTTGGATGCTCCACCAACACAGCAATTTGTTCCTCCATTTTCAGCTTAATTAGCACAACCAGCAAATACAACAACACTGAAGGTTTGCTTGGTCCCTGGCACAAGCTGTACACTCACCTCAATTGTGAAGTGTTGAGAAAGCTTCCACAAGCAACTCAGAATGAACATAGAAATGGTACACAGGCTTGGTTGGGTAACACCAGTTAAACACACAGTACCTAGGAAGGCATTACTGTACCGATTAATAACATGTACCACTATTTAGTACATTAAATTATGGGAATTAATTATCCCGAACAGGGCCCCTATTTTGTTATGACCCTTGATCTCTGGGTATGGTTCCTCTGCTTTTGAAGTAGTAAAATATATATAATAATGCACCCTAGACACTACTACAAATGTCTAAGGTAATTTAATCAACTGCTTAATTAGCAAAGCAATATACTTTAAGTAAGGGTAACAAAGAAACACACAAACATATAAATGAAATACAGACAGCCAAAAATATTATTGCACCTGAATGAAATTACACAATATAATTATATATAAACACTGATCACTATTTTAAAGCTTATATGAATAGATGGGTATGCAAATAATGGTCTAACCAGGCAATTAGCTATGTTACTAAACAATATTCAGGTACCAAAGACTTATCTCATAACATGTCCACCCCAGCCAGCTCCACCCACGCGACTAGTGTAGCTAGAGCATGCACGGCATGGTATCTACAGGTTACCAACTAAGTACTACATGAAATCACTAGATATTCTGCTATCTGAGAGTAATACTTAAGAACATAATTATAACTATACTAATATGCATATAACACTGCTATGGTGTAATTAAAGAAATATGTACATACAAGAAACTGGAATAATTACAGGGCTGAATCAGTTACGTTAGGTTGATACACTGCACGGATTATTGGAACATCCCAAATATGGTCATCCCCCCATGAGACGCTACGGTCTCCCCCACACAAATAAATCTGCAATAGCAATAACTAAAATATTTCACACAAGCGCACTACAGCATGCTACATTTAATTCAAACATATATACTAGAAAACAAATGGATATAATGGTTAATATTAAATAACCTAGGAAAGAATAATGAACAAACATGTTTATCATGATAAATGTTAGAATCAAGTATTATGGATTCACAACACCATGGAGCAGTCTTTCGATTTGTCAATAATTGCTTGTCCGATGCCATTCTTCTCATTAGGTTTCCCCAGCCCATACTGACTTGCTAAGGCAACAATGCTTCGACTATTGCTTGGACTCTTGATCTGAATTGATCCTGGTGTGGGTCGATCTTGGGGGATGCACCTCTTTAGATTATGCAATTGTGTTCTCTCATAAGCGGTAGCATGTGGATGCTTGTTTGCAATGTCCTGAGGCATTCTATACAGTGAGCATGATATACAATTTACTGAGTAAACTATACAACACTCCCAGTTGTTAAACTCTTCGTCAGTCATGAACCTGTAAGGAATTTCTACAGAGTTCATTTTCTCTCAGCACGATATTGACAAATCATGTATGTGTGTTGAGCGGGTGGTAATGAATTAAAAAGCGAATTCGTCGCGTTTTTATCCCCCATCCGTGAGTGCGAGACATGTGCGCTCGTGTCATAGTTTACACATATTGATTATCCTCTCCCGGAAGATTACCGTTTCATATTATTATTATTATTATTATTATTGCTATATCTAGTCATGCCTGGGTTGACATTATTAAGTGAGGAGGAGGAGGAGGAGGAAGGGCGAGTATGACTTATGTTGATGTGAGCAGTAGTGATGTTAAGTTTAATTATGTATTTATTTATTTATTTATTTATTTATTTATTTGTTTATTTATATGTATTTTTCTTTTTATTTTCTTTAGGAGTGGGAGATCACGTCAGATGCTTTTACTGTGCTGGAGGAATTTGTAACTTCGCACCCTCAGACAACTCCTGGATTCTTCATGCTTGATATTACCCCAACTCTAGTTATCTGAAGTTTAAGGAAGATCACTTTTTCATTAAGAATGCTAAATCCTTTTTCCCCCTCACGGGCAGAGAAACCTATATATGATACATTAATTATCTCCCTCGTGCAAGGGCTAGGGAATTTCAACACGATGATTAATATAATGAGGTTCCCATTCACTAGTGTAAGAGACGCACTATGTAAATATCTGAAGTCCTCAAAGGACTTATTACCGCTCATTGCAGAAAGAACTGTGTAGAGCTGATGCTCTGGTATTTACACAATTTTCCATTTCATACATGAGATGAACGTGAAAGAAGTCAGCCTGATGCCGCAGAAGAATCACGTGTATAACTTTTAATGAATATAGGGGTTATCACAGTTCCTCCAATTCCTGCAGTGGTGGAATACGATGAGAGTGTTGGTGGTGATGCAGAAGAGAACCAAACGGAGTGCGGTAGATTAAAATGTAAAGTCTGTTTTAATGGTTAAAGAAATATAGTTCTTCTACCCTGTAGACATATAGTGTTATGTTCTGAATGCATTACTGTAACAAATGTCCAATATGTCGTGGAGATGTATCACATCTGCTACTCTCTATCATTTCCTAATAAACAAATATAAAAGCCAAATCTTTAAATTACCCATCATTATTATTGAGAGATGTGTATGTGGTGGTGGTGATTGCATGGTAAGGAGCCAGTCCTCTCCCTTGAAAGTGTATATTTATACACAAATAGGAGGGGTGTGGGCTGGCACACCTCTTCCTTCCACGATGACCGCACAACCATCTGCTGAGAGCCTGGGTCAGGCCCTGGCAATAATTCGTGGTATGTTCCCCCCAAGCTCCTTCATGTTGCGATGTGTGATGGGGGATAGCGTTAATGTTATACAAGATTTAGAATTATGAAAGAATGTGTTAGTAATAAGACCTTATTATTTTCAGATTATCTGGCAAACAAGAGCAGACAAACATCCATAGGGGGGAAATATTTATATTTTCCTGGCTAGCACACACATATACACACGGGCACTGGTGAGGTTACCACCTCTCCCCCCCCCCATCACACCCACTACACCTGCTGCTGCTGCTACTGCTGCTGCTGCTGATGCTGTTGCTGGCAGTGGTGCGGTTGCTGCTGGTTGCACATCCCCCTCTACAATCTCTACTGGTGTGAAATCCCAACCTGGAACTGAGGGGAGTGGGGATGGTGATACGCTTAGTAACAGTAAAGATGTTGATGAAAGAAGGAGAGGTGAAAGGTTGTGTGAAGCAAGTATCACTATAATAATAATAACTTAACTCATTTTATGAAGGAGGGTGAAGAGGATCTATTTCCTAGCGTGTTAACAGGTCTGGTTGGTAGTAGTACTAGTAGTAGTAGTAGTAATAGGAAGGAAGAACCTAAAAGAATGGTGGATGATATTACACAGGGTTGTGTAGACTCTGACTATGTTCAACTCATCAGCATGTGTGGTAGTATCGATGATGGAGTGTTTGCAGACATTTCACTGTCTGAGGTGGAAACCCCTCATCAACAAGATTGCAGTCTGAATGTAGACACATTACTGGAAGGGGGTATATCACTTACAGAAAATGAACAACACGGTTTACTATCAGATGTTGATATGAATCTATTCCACAACCCACGACTTAGTTCACATACCTCTTCCTCTAAGACCACAGCTAAGGTTAAGGGGAACACATCATCATGATCAAAGTCTGTAATAATAAAAAGCGATGATGAAAATTTCACTCCTGTTGGGATTGAGTACTACAGATGTTGGAGGTAGCATGTTTGGAGCAGATGCTCTTTTGTTTATGATCTTGTTAATAATATTTCATGTACCTAATAATTGTTTGTTGTTGTTACTGGCGGAGAATAAAACCATGTGGACGAAGATCGTTTCTCTTACTACAACAATTACAGTGGCGACAAGGATTAAACATCTCCGGCAGAGAGCCTGGGTACGAGACGTGGTGTGAGGATCAAGAGAGAGCAGGGTACGTCGTATGGACGAGTGGACGCTTCGCATACAACAGTGAAGTGTGCTACCTCTGTGGCCATGGCTACCATGTCAATCGAGCTGTTAAACACAGCCAAGATCTCGTTGGACCTGTGGCTCAGCCTGCTGGAAGCAAAATTTCAGTACCGGGAGATTAAGGAGGACGCCAACAAGAAAGCGGTACTCTTAGTTTCATTGGGTTCTGAAGCATATAGTGTTCTCGGAAATTTGTGTGCACCTGAGCTACCGCACACGAAGACCTGTGTAGACTTGATTGCTCTGCATAAACGTCAGTATGTGGTGAAACCATCATATCACAGGAGTTTGATGGATTTCCAAAAGAGGACGAAAAAGCAGCAGGAATCCGTACAGGATTTATTTGCGGATTTGAAGGCTTTGGCTAACCACTGCAGCTTCGGAGCACAGTTGGACGGCAGGGTTAGGGACCAGTTGTTCATGGCAGTGGAAAAGGAGAATTATTTCCCTAACCTTGTGGCAGAAAATTTGGATCTACAATCGATGACTTCATGGACAATGCTCGAGAAGATATTGAACCTGGAAAAGGTTTTTGGAAGTAAGATTTCTACTTAGGAAATTATGGTCGTACAGGGCCAGACCAGATGCAAACACTGTGGATACAGTCACATAAGTAGCAAGTGCAAGTTTCGTGCATATATATGCAACTTTTGTAACAAGGAGGGACGCTTGCAGAGAGTGTAAGGAATTTCTGACAGGAACAACAAGGCCTGAGAGAGGAGACGACCAGGGAATGCAGGAAGAAGAGGTAGTGGTACTGTGGTCAAGGCAGTAGAGGAAGGTAAATCGGCTGAAGAAGCTGGAGGTGAGGAAAACCGACTATATTCGGTGAAAGAAAAGGTATGTTCAGTGAAGTCACAAGTGGTGAATTTTGTAATTAATGGAAAGTTAGTTCCCTTGGAACTGGACACTGCTGAAGCAGCGTCAACATTGTCTAGAGATTGGGCAGATACCTTGCAATTGAATGTAAAACCAGGTAAAAAATCATTAAGTGCTTATGATAATGTACCGATTGAGGTCTATGGCAAAGTGTCAGCAAAAGTAGGTTATAATGGAAAAGAAATTGTCCAGGAGTTTTATGTAGTGGATTCACATAATCCTAGCCTATGTGGTAAGGATCTCATGGAAAAAGTGGGAATTTTCTTGGCGGGCCTAGATGAATTGTCGATAGTTAAAACAATCAAAAGTGCCGAACAAATGTTAGATAAATATTCAGTGGAGGCAGATAAGCCAATTAATAGCATGGTGGCAAAAATTCCCCTGAAAAGTGGGGCTTCACCTAAATTTTTCAAGGCAAGAACAGTGCCGTTTCATTACAAGCAATTGGTAGAATCAGCCCTGGAAAAGCATGTGGCAGAAGGTATCTTAGAGCCAATTATACATGGTGAGTGGGCAGCCCCAATTGTACGTGTTGAAGGCAGATCGGAAATCCTTGAGAATCTGTGCAGACTTCAAGGAACTGAACAACCGCATACACTGTGAGAAGTACCCTTTACCTAAGATAGATGAGTTGTTGTCAGTGGTCTGCAAGGGGGCAATTTTTTCTAAGATTGACCTGAAAGATGCTTACTTGCAAATTCCTGTAGAGGAGGAGAGCCAGAAATTGTTAGTGATTAATACCCACAAGGGGTTATTTAAGTATAAAAGACTTAAGTATAACATTGAAGGTGTGGCTAGTTTTTTAGATGACATTATTGTATGTGGAGAGAATGAGCAAGTGCATGATGCTAGATTAGAACAAGTTTTGAATCTTTTGCAAAAGCACAACGTGAAGATTAATAAGGGAAAAACAACGTTGAAGACCAAGGCCATTGAATACCTGGGATACCATACTTCAGGTAAGGGCTTTACTCCTTCTCACAAAAATGTAGCGGCTATAATAGATGCCCCAGCCCCAACATCAGTTGGGGAAGTAGAGTCTTTTATTGGGATGGTTACATATTTTTGTAAGTTCGTGAAGAATTTTTCAACAAAATTAGCACCCTTGTAAGAATTGTTGAAAAAAGGAGCTAGATTTAAGTGGGCAGCAAGAGAGGAAAATGCATTCAGGAATATTAAGCATGAGTTGATCAATTCTCCAGTGCTCACTAATTTTACAGGTAGACTCCTATTAAAACTGGAGGTAGATGCTTCCCCAGTAGGAGTGGGATGTGTATTATTACAGGAAGTAGATGGTCAGGATAAAGTAGTATATTTTGCTAGCAAGAAATTATCTCCTGCAGAACAGAATTATTCTCAGTTAGATAAAGAAGCCTTAGCTTTGGTATATGCTGTAAAAAAACTGAGGTATTTTCTGCTGGGGAGGAAATTTCTTGCTAGAACAGACCATAAATCCCTGCTAGGATTGTTTGGCAGAGGTAAGCAGATTCCAGTTAATGCCAATGCTAGAATTCAAAGATGGGCATTACTACTCTCGCAGTTTGAGTATGATTTAGAGTTTAAGCCAGGCAAGGATAATGTAGTAGCTGATGCATTAAGTAAATTCCCTGTGACAGAAGAATTAAATTCTAGTATTCCAGTGGAGTATGTTAACCTGGTGGAATCTTTGTCTTTTGAGGATATTTCATTCCAGACTATTAGGAAGGCAACTGGTAGAGATCCCAAATTAAGTTTGTTGATGAAATATGTTAAATATGGTTGGAATGATAATTTATTATTGTCAGAGTATGCTGCAGTGAAGGCTGACCTTAGTATTCACCAGGATGTACTCTTGTATAGGAATAGAGTGGTGGTGCCTGGGGAAATGAGATGTAAGATTTTGGAACAACTGCATGTAGGCCATAATAGCATAAATGCTATGAAAGTAGAAGCTAGAAGTTGGGTTTGGTGGCCCAAAATAGACCAGGATATTGCTGAGGTAACAAAAAATTGTCATATTTGCTTTAAGAATTATCAGAAACCCCAGGCCCCTGTACTTTCTTGGCCATGCACTGGAAAACCCTGGTCTAGACTTCATGTAGATTATGCTGGACCTATGGATAACAAATATTACCTAGTGGTGGTGGATTCATACACCAAATTTCTGGATGTGCATGTGTCCAATTCCACCACATCATCTGTAACTTGTGAATTACTAAGGAAAACATTTTGTAATTTTTGATTGCCAGACATAATTGTCTCAGACAATGCTCCTTATTTTGTTTCTGTGGAAATGGAGGATTATTTTCGAAAAAATGGTATTAAACATGTAACACCTGCCCCATATAATCCTTCTTCAAATGGTCTAGCAGAGAGAGCAGTGAGATCCTTGAAAGAAGAGTTAAAGCGGTTTATGGAAGGTATTATTAATACAAGGCTTTGTAGATTTTTATATAATCAAAGGAAGACTGTTCATTCTACTACTGGTAAATCTCCTTCTGAATTATTTGTTTAATAGGCAATTTAAAGTGCACATGGAAGCAGTAAAGACAGATCCCAATAAAGAGAAATCGGTAACTAGCTTGGCCCGTCAGTTGGCTCAGGGAGAGGAATTGTTGTTTAATGAGGGGGATGCAGTATATGCAAGGAATTTTGGAAGTGGAAAGCCCTGGGTGGAAGGAAAAATTAGGGAAGTCATGGGCCACAGGAACTTCACTGTGCAAGTGCAGAGTTTTGGGAACATTAATTGGAAAAGGCATGCCGATCAGCTCATGCCAAGGTTCACAGGGAATTTTGAAGACCCTTCAGGTGGGGGTGGGGCAACTAGTGATATCCATCCTAATATTGAAGGGGTAGCAGCACCTGCAGGAGACCGGGAGGCAGAGCAAGGGGCAGCAGAGGGTAATGGGGATACAGTTAACCCTAGGGAAACTACAAGGAGTAATTCAGAAGAATGTTTCCCAGAAGTAACAGGTCAGGACTCCCAGTTGAGAAAATCAGGAAGAGTCATACGACCGCCTGATAGACTTAACCTGTAGGGATAGAGTTTATTTAAAAGGGGAGGAATGTTGGGATTGAGTACTACAGATGTTGGAGGTAGCATGTTTGGAGCAGATGCTCTTTTGTTTATGATCTTGTTAATAATATTTCATGTACCTGATAATTGTTTGTTGTTGTTACTGGCGGAGAATAAAACCATGTGGACGAAGATCGTTTCTCTTACTACAACCATTACAACTCCACTACTTAGGATTCAAGTTGATGATCTTAATCGAAGTAGTTATATTGATAGCACTAGCAGTGATTGTGATAATGTCGAAAGTGAGATCTCACTACATCCAAAATGATGATGAAACAATCTATCACACACCTACCAGTGGGAAAAAAAAACATTTTGGTGAAACTAAATAAGTGCAGGTGTAAATATAGAAGAACTAGATGTAACTATGTTAAGATATGATGGTGAATAAAAATGCTGTAACTATATTATGTTATGTTTTTTTGCTAATTCTAATGATATATATATATTTTGTCTTTACATTGAATAAAACTCATCAACAAATATGCTATGCTATGATGTTAAGTTATGATGTGGAATAAAAAGAGGAAACTACATTATGTTATGTTATTTATTTTTTTTTGCTAATAGCCTATTGCTACCTTTTTGTCTTATACCAAGTAAAAAATGAATAAATTTGGTGAACATGTCCCCTCATTTGATGAATTTAACTTACATAAAGTGGAAATGTAACTAAATGGATGTGTGCTAAGCTAGTTGTAATGCTGCATTTAGGTTTTTTAAACGGAATAAAAATACATCAACAATTAGGCTATGTAACTATGATATGTTAAGATGGTGAATATAAGATGAAGCTACATTATGATACGTTTTTTGCTAATAGTCTAATGATATATATATTTTGTCTTTACATTGAATAAAGCACATCAACAACAATTATGCTATGCTATGCTATGTTAAGATGTTAAGATATGTTGGTGAATAAAAAGATGAAACTACATTCTGGTATGTTCTTTGTCTTACTCTGAATAAATGTAACAACAGTGCCAAATATGAAGCCCTCTTTATGAAGCTGTAATGTTTTGTTTTACCTCTGCTAATAGCCTATTGCTACATTTTGTCTTTTATACCAAGTAAAAAAACATATCCCCACTCGTTGAATTTGACTTACATACAGTGGAAATATAACTAAATAGTTCTGTGCTAAGCTAGTTGTAAAAACGGAACTTGTAGTAGTCGTAGTAGTAGTAGTAACACAAGCTGTGTAATGCTCTATTTTATCTCTACGACGAATAAAACACAACAATTAAATTTATAATTATTATTATCTCCAAATCTCTTTTATGAATGAATGGTTGGTTTTGGGAGGGGGGGCGAGGGAGAGTGCGGCTGACCACAGTAATGACACTAAGACTGTTCTGATAACCCGCGCTGAGGTGACACCCCAGAATTTTTGCAACTGTAGCGAAGTATACATAACAGATTCCTAAAGTGATATTTATTGAAGAAACTGATGTTATTGTTGGGAGATGCCCCCTCTTTCTCCTTGTAGGTATTGGCTGGTGATTGAAAGTATTTTTTAACTAAATACTACGATCCCGTGTTCAACACACTAACTAGCCCATTGAGAATTTTCTATGTGGGGATCACGGCTCCTCTTACTGCTCATATCACCACGGCTTACTATTAACTGTCAATGGACAGTGTTTTAAACTAAATATATGCTCGAGTACAATATTTGAGCCCTCCTTTCGCACACAATGTTAAACAACTTAGATGTGAAGATTAGTTGATAGCTTGATTGAGCGCTAATGAGAGGTTGGGTGAGAGTGAGACACTGGTGACGAGTCAGCGATAATGATAATGAGACAAGACCAATCTATCATTCATCGTTAGATAGTTCCCATGAACTTGATGACTTGAAGCATTTAAACTTATTATACTTGGAAAGTATGAACTTAAACTAAAATGTAATGACTGGGCGATACTGAGGAAAACCTGAACCGGAAATTGTGGTGGGAGCGTACCTAGCCGTTTGACGTCGAATAATTGTTATAACTACGGCTGCTGGTGCTGCTAGTGTGGCTATGGACAGCTAACACCGACCCCCCACCAACACCCCACCGAATGTGAAGGAAGTGGAGGATGGTGCTGTGAGTTCAACATCCCCTGAGACAGTATGATTGACTACTGTGGCGGTAGGAGAGTGGATACTATGACAAATGATGGATGGATACGTGCATGTAGGTAGGGTCTCAACATGCTGCAAGGTTAGACTACACTCACCAAAAAACAGCCTCAACCCACTCAGCTAATGTGAGCAAGTGGGTTAAAACTCTCCGTGACTGTGTGAAGGTATGTGGTCAGCCTCTGCATTTTTCAAGACATCTGAACAAATCATTATGTCCTTCCTTAGCAGAGTGAATAGTGTTAAGAAGTATCTTACTCCTGCGCTGCCCTTCACAACTTTCTGAAAGCGAGAGATTGAGAGAGAAACGAGATGCACTGCAAATGGATGTGTACTACAATTTCCACACCTCAATACATTATTCCTTGTATCTAACTATCTATCTATATATCTTACTGAAAATGAGAGGGGGAGAGGGGAGGGGTGGATTGAGGGTGTTGCTGGATATTGAGGTGTCGGTGAGGGTCATAGAGAGAGGCTTTACCCCAAACAGCTCAGTAGCCTCGCTTCACCTGCTTCGTGAAGATGTCAGGTCCCAGGTCCGTGAGTGACTTAAACAAATGAGGGTAGCAGTCCACATCCTGCCTGCTGTGTGTTTCTTCCTCTCCAACGTGAAAACTGATATTACGAAAATTGTAGCAGATGTACGCTGAGACATAATGTTTAAGTGTTGTGACAGGTGAGAGAAGCCTGTCCCGTGTGCTGAGCTGGGACTATGGAGGGGTAGAAACAACGGTAACATCCCTTACCATCAGATTAACAATCATATGGGCTTGTGTAATACACAGTAACTGCTATGATCTGCTGGAGGAGACCTGACGAAGGGAAGACCATGACAGACCTCCTATGGTCAGTGTAAGATTTCATTAACCAGAGCCTGAGTGAGGGGAGGTGGACAGCTGACATCACCCAGTAAGTACAACAAGGTGAGCACACCGCCCAAGGAAACGTGCCAAGCATCCTGTTTCCCATGCCTCCCTAACCTAACCTTCCATATACTGGACCCAGTCACCTAAATCTCCTAAATCTGGCGATGCCATGTGCTCCCACCATGCTCAAATTCAGACCAGGCCATGCTCAACACTATCTCTAATTATATGAACAACACTATCTCTAAGTATACACACCTGTTCAACTCTAAGCTCCCAATACATTCACTTTCAACAGTCAACTTTACCTCCACTGTAACATACACATATGCACACTTGCATATGTGTAGACCCTTGCCCTGACCCAGGTGGGGCCACGGGCACACCTGGCTCAGGTGTCGCGCACGGTCTACGGCCCCGATTTCACTACTCACCCAAGCATGTATTTGCCCCAATACCATGTTTCAGCCTGGCATGTATACGTCCCAATACCATAGTACCGTCAGGCATGTATACGTCCCAATACCATAGTACAGCCAAGCATGGATACGTCCGAATACCATGGTAAAGCGAGGTATGTATACACCCCAATACCATGGTACAGCCTGGCATGGATACGTCCCAATATCATGGAACAACCAGGCATGAATACGTCCGAATAACATGTACAGCTAAGCATGTATACGTCCAAATACCATAGTACAGCTTGGCATGTATACGTCCCAATACCGTTGTACAGCCAGGCATGTATACGTCCTAATACCATGGTACAATCATTCGTATATACGTCCCAATACCATGGTACAGCCAGGCATGTATATGTCCCATACCATGGTACAGCCAGTCATGTATACTCCCGCAATACCATGGTACAGCCGGACATATATATAACCCAATACCATGGTACAGCCGGGCATATATATAACCCAATACCATGGTACAGCCAGGCATATATATAACCCAATACCATGGTACAGCCAGGCATATATATAACCCAATACCATGGTACAGCCAGGCATATATATAACCCAATACCATGGTACAGCCAGGAATGTATATAACCCAATTCCATGGTACAGCCAGTCATGTATAAGTACCAATATCATGGTACAGCCTGGCATGTATACGCCCTAATACCATGGAACAGCCGGACATGTATACGCCCTAATTCATTGGGGAATAAAGAGGAAGTGATGCGCACTGGACCGCTCCTAGAAGGGACACTGCGCATCAACACTCTCAACTATCATAACCCGTGAGTGTAGAGGCGCGCGGCGTCAGTGTCCGGCTGGCTGTGGGAAGGGACGCACCCTCACACGCCAGGTGGAACAGGTGAGCTGCTGTCCTAACAACTGTACCCAAGGTACATTCGGTGTGGGTACAGAGACCCCCCAAAGGTACAGTAGATGTTGGTACAGTACTTTCTGACGTCCTGCAAATGATGGTACAGTGTCACCTGAGAGACACTTGGTAACGGTACAGTGTCACCTGAGAGACACTTGGTAACGGCACAGTGTCACCTGAGAGACACTAGGTAACGGTACAGTGTCACCTGAGAGACACTTGGTAACGGTACAGTGTCACCTGAGAGACACTAGGTAACGGTACAGTGTCACCTGAGAGACACTTGGTAACGGTACAGTGTCACCTGAGAGACACTTGGTAACGGTACAGTGTCACCCGAGAGACACTAGGAAACGGTACAGTGTCACCTGAGAGACACTTGGTAACGGTACAGTGTCACCTGAGACACTAGGTAACGGTACAGTGTCACCTGAGAGACACTTGGTAACGGTACAGTGTCACCTGAGAGACACTTGGTAACGGTACAGTGTCACCAGGGAGACATTTGGTAACGGTACACTGACACCTGAGAGACACTTGGAAACGATACACTGACACCTGAGAGACACTTGATAACGATACACTGACACCTGAAAAACACTTGATAACGATACACTGACACCTGAGAAACACTTGATAACGATACACTGACACCTGAGAAACACTTGATAACGATACACTGACACCTGAGAGACACTTGGTAACGATACACTGACACCTCAGAGACACTTGGTAACGGTACACTGACACCTCAGAGACACTTGGAAACGATACACTGACACCTCAGAGACACTTAGCAACGGTACACTGACACCTCAGAGACACTTAGTAACGGTACACTGACACAGAGACACTTGGTAACGATAACGATGGAAGATGGGAGTATCTGTGTGGAGGAGACAGGGAGTGTGTGTGTGGTGGAGACAGTGAGGGTGTGTGTGTGTGTGTGGTGGAGACAGAAAGGGTGTGTGTGGTGGAGACAGAAAGGGTGTGTGTGGTGGAGACAGAAAGGGTGTGTGTGGTGGAGACAGGAAGGGTGTGTGTGGTGGAGACAGGAAGGGTGTGTGTGGTGGAGACAGGGAGGGTGTGTGTGGTGGAGACAGGAAGGGTGTGTGAGGTGGAGACAGGGAGGGTGTGTGTGGTGGAGACAGGGGGGTGTGTGGGTGGAGACAGGAAGGGTGTGTGTGGTGGAGACAGGAAGGGTGTGTGTGGTGGAGACAGGAAGGGTGTGTGTGGTGGAGACAGGGAGGGTGTGTGTGGTGGAGACAGGAAGGGTGTGTGTGGTGGAGACAGGAAGGGTGTGTGTGGTGGAGACAGGAAGGGTGTGTGTGGTGAAGACAGGAAGGGTGTGTTGGTGGAGACAGGAAGGGTGTGTGTGGTGGAGACCGGAAGGGTGTGTGTGGATGGAGACAGGGAGAGTGTGTGTGGTGGAGACAGGAAGGGTGTGTGAGGTGGAGACAGGAAGGGTGTGTGTGGTGGAAGACAGGAAGGGTGTGTGGGGGGACAGGAAGGGTGTGTGAGGTGGAGACAGGAAGGGTGTGTGTGTGGTGGAGACAGGGAGGGGGTGTGTGTGAGTGGTGGAGAAAGCGAGTGTGTGTGTGTGTGTGTGTGTGTGGTGTGGTGTGTGTGTGTGTGTGTGTGGTGTGTGTGAGTGGTGGAGAAAGGGAGGGTGTGTGTGTGTGTGTGTGTGGTGGAGACAGGGAGGGTGTGTGTGTGTGTGTGTGTGTGTGTGTGTGTATGTGTGTGTGGTGGAGACAGGGAGGGTGTGTGTGTGTGTGGTGGAGATAGGGAGGGTGTGTGTGTGTGTGTGTGTGGTGGCACACACACACCCTCCCGTCTCCTCCACCACACACACACATCACACCCTGTCTCCACCACACACACACATCCCTCCCTGTCTACCACCACACACACACACACACACTACTACCCTGTCTCCACCACACACACACCACACACAACACACAACACCACACACACACACACACACACACACACACACACACACACACACCACACCCCGCTCCACACCACACACACAACACACCACACCCTACCTGTCTCCACCACACACACCACACACACACACCACACACCACACACACACACACACACACACACACACCACACACACACACACACACACACACACACACACACACACACACGCCCTGTCTCCACCACACCACAAAAACACCCCCTCACTGTCTCCACCACACACACACCCTCCCTGTCTCCACCCCACACACACACACCCCCCTGTCTCCCCCACACACACACACACCCTCCCTGTTCTCCCCACACACACACACCCCCCTCTCCGACCACACACACACACCCCCCCCCCCACCACACACCCGTCCCCACCACACACACACACCTCCTTCTCCCACACCACACACACACACCCCACCACTACACTCCACCACACACACACACACCCTCCTGTCTCCTCCACCCACACACACACACCCTCCCTGTCTCCTCCACCACACACACACACTCACCCACTGTCTACACCCACACACACACACACACCCTCCCTGTCTCCACCACCACACACACACACCCTCCCTGTCTCCTCCAACCACACACACACACCCTCCTGTCTCCCCCACCACACACACACACACCCTCTGTCTCCACCACACACACACACACACCCCCACTATCTCCTACACCCACACACACACACACACCTCCCTGTCTCCTCCACCACCACACACACACACCCTCCCGTCTCCTCCACCACACACACACACCCCTCCTGTCTCCTCCACCACACCACACACCCTCCTGTCTCCCCACACACCACACACACACCCTCCCTGTCTCCTTCACCCACACACACACACCCCCACGTCTCCCCACACACACACACACACACACACACACACCCTCCCCGTCTCCTAGCCACCACACACACACACACACCCCCTCCCCGTCTCCTCACCCACACACACAACACACACCTCCCCGACTCCTCCACCACACAAACAACACACACACCCTCCCCGTCTCCCACCACACACACCAACACCCCCTCCTGTTCCTCCACCACTCACACACTACACCCCCTGTTCACACCACACACAACCACACCCTCAACTGTCTCCACCACACACACACACAACCCTCCCTGTTCCTAACACACCCCACCATCCCACACACAACACACACCCCTCACTGTCTCCACCACACACACACAACCTCATCCCCACACCCCCCCTCCTGCTCCACACACACACACACACCCTCCCTGCTCTCCACCACACACCACACCCCTCACTGTCTCCTCCACCACACACACACACTCTCACCTGTCTCCTACCAAACAACACAACACCCTACACTGTCTCCACCACACACACACACACACACACACACTCAGTCCACACCCCAACCACGCCTGTCTAACCACACTCCCTCATGCCACACACACACACACCCTCACTGTCTCCACCACACACACACACCATCCCCACTGTCTCCACCACCACACACACACACCCTCCACTGTCTCCTCACACCACCCACACACACCATCCCTGTCTCTCCACCACACCACACATCACCTCACTGTCTCCTCCACCACCCACACACACTCCACCCACACTGATCACCCTCGGACACCACACCACAACCCACACACCCCACCTCTCTCTTCCACACACACACCACACCCTCCGTCTCCACCACACACCACACACACCCTCCCTCTCACGCTCCACCACACAAACCACAACTCACAACAACGTACCACAACAACCACACACACACCGCACACACACCTCCCGTCACACCACACACACACACTCCTCTCTGTCCTCCACCACCACACACCACACCCTTCCCGATCTCCTCCACTGTCTACAGCATGACATCTGCTCCACAACCACACCCTCCACGTCTCCTCCATCACACTACACACACACACCTTCAATCACACACACACAGCACCCTCCCGTCTCCTCCCCACCACACACCCTCCCCGTCTCCCCAACACACACACACGACACACTCCCCTCATCCTCCACCACACAACAACACACACACCACACTCCCTTCTCCGACCAAACTCTTCTGCTCCCCACACACACACACCTCAGTTCACACACACACCTCCCTGTTCAAACCACCTCCGGCTCCACCCACAGCCACCATCCACAACACACACACACACCCTCCCTGTCT
>WNGS01164748.1:47903-59893 GCA_020271785.1 Procambarus virginalis | reverse complement strand
CGCTCCAATATAGAAGCATCAAGAAATATGGGCCAATAGGCCCTTCCGCAGTTACTTCCATTCATACCTTCAATTTACCCAGTTAATATCCAGTTAATATCCATTGTTTTCGTGTTTTGTCCTTTGTTGAAAGTTTTGTTCACCTCATTTAAAACTGTTGTAACATATCACCTCACCCAAAACGCGGGTATAAAATGAAAGATGAAAGCTGTTTAAATCATAGCATAGTAAAGAACTGTTTAGTGCTTTCAGGTTATAGTTGTGTGTGAAAACTAAAAGTCTTTGAAAATGTAATTAGTTATTACGAAACGCGTTCAAGTGTCGCGTCAGACTAAGAAATAAAGAATGAATTTTGGAGAATTGATTTTTCATTTACCGTCATCAGTAAAAACAAACATAAGGAAAATTGAGAAAATTCGTGTTAGAATTATTAATCTTACTTTTTCGGTCATATTTAATAACATATATATATATATATATATATATATATATATATATATATATATATATATATATATATATATATATATATATATATATATATATGTCATAACTAGTAGCCAGAACGCAATTCTCGCCCTACTATGCAAAGCCCGATTTGCCTAATAGGCCGAGTGATTTTCTTTATTTTCAATAAAATGTTTCCATTTGGTTTATTTCAAATATTTTTATTATATTATATTAAGAACATAAATTTTTGATTTAGTTCTGTTAGTTTAGGTTAGGTTAAGATAGGTTAGGTTAGGTTAGGTTGGGTAGGTTGGGTTCGGTCATATATCTCCGTTAGTTTTAATTTAAATTTAAAAAAATTGAGTCATTCATTATGAAATGGGTAGCTTTATCATTTCATAAGAAAAAAAGTTAGAAAATATTGAAATTCAGGAAAACTTGGCTTATTAGACAAATCGGGCCTTGCATCGTAGGCTGAGAAGTGCATTCTGGCTACTAGGTACGACATATATATATATATATATATATATATATATATATATATATATATATATATATATATATATATATATATATATATATATATATATATATATATTGTCACGCTCCACTCACCTTGGCCTTGTGTTACATGAGGTTACAGGTAAACTGCAGGGGATCGTGCTACTGATCCTATAACCTCACGCCGTGGGACTTCACTCCCTCCACTAGGGTGTCACATATCACCCCCAGGGAGCTCACCTAGTCATGCCTCAAGACCGGCCACCATTTGAACTTGAACCCAAGGGGGAGAGGAGAAGGCCCAATCCATACCACTAAGCTCAATCTTGCTGTATGTGACTCCCCCACCGGGCCTGCCCACCTATGCTTGCAGAGAATTTGCCGGACTTCCGGCTGTAGCCTCACTTCCACCTCTTACCTTCTGGTTGCCAGCTGGGTAATTCTCTCAGCGTCCCAGCAACGCCGTTAGTTTGAATATAATATTTTTACAGCAGCCTACGATCGTACTATGTGCTGCCAGTACTAGAATTCAAGTGTGCAGTCGTGTTGCCAACTCAGGGTCACTCTTTAGGGAATGCCAGTACCAGTGTTCAAATCCAATGTCGTGTTGCCAACACAGGATCTCTCTCTATGCCATGCCAGTAACAGTACTGTATAATCATGTCATTAATCACAATGCTCAATGAGATGGTGGTTACACCAAAAGCAGTGATAAAATAAATAAAAAGTTTACTCAAAGTAAACTACAACACACGAGATACATGTATGGATTTATGGAAATAATAATAATAATGGTGACAGCAGCGCTCCTCTGGTGGCCGCCAGCAGCTTGCATCAGTTGATGAATTAAAGGGATCACTGGCCCCCTTCACTGGGCAGCTTCATCAGCGTCGCTCCTCATTCCTTCACAGGCCGGCCACACGCAGTCTTCACCAATCAGTAGAATAAGATATACGTGCTGCCCAACAGCCTAATCTACTCCTATGACTTATATGCACTCTAATAAATGCCTAAGCATAATAATAATAGGCCTATCTTGCCTAACAACCAAGGGAAATATGGGAGGGAAAATTGATCTACCTTAACATATCCTGTCCTCAGACGCCTAGGCTCCAGTCGCCGTTCGCTGAAGTACTCCATTCCTCGTGTTGTTCCCAGCGTTCCAGAATCACCACCAGTCCATAGGCATCGTGAAGATCCTCGTCAACTCTGTGCTCATTCCCTGAGTGAAGTTCCTGGGCGTTGGCTCGTCCAGTCATCACTGCATACATTGTCCCCCAAGCACTCCTTCACTGAGACCACACTCAAGGATAAGGATGCACTTTCTCCCTTTTGAGTTCCTAGTGGGCGTGATAAAATCACCACAGCTCTGAATGCTTTGGAGTTACACTGACAGCGAGTCACTCACTCATCCAGCCGTAGTCTCTCTCTCGATATCTCCAAGACTAATCAGCTCACGGTCCACGGCGCCCTTACGCCGCTGGATTAGGCTTTCTCGCACTTCCCTGAAGTACTGCAGTCCTTGTTAGTCACTATATACTCGTCAGGCTGTGTATATCCACTTACGGAGGCTCCTAGACCTCGGAACACGAGAGCTCAATCGGCGCACGTCCGCTCTCAACGAAGCGCCAAGTATCTCTGAGCCCCTGGCGTTCTGCAGGCGGCGGGCCAGGTCTCTTGGTGACGTCACAGACCCAGGGGCGGGCTCTGATTGGTCAGTGAAGTCATGTGACCTCAGCCAGCCAATCACCGACCGGAGGGCGCCGTACACAAAATGGTGAATTTGCAGACCAGGAGGCGCCATTTCGTTGTACCCAGGGCACGACTTTTCCACTTCCCTGCAAATTTACAAATGCAAATTTCTCCCCAAATAAGGAGCCATTCTGGAAGCCTCATACCTCAAAAGATTCCTTAAACCTCAGAGAACCTGCAGGTAAGCTGATATGACTCTTACAGCTGGCATATGGGAGAAACTGGAGGGGGGACACCGTCACAATATGTCGTACCTAGTAGCCAGAACGCACTTCTCGGCCTTTACTTTACTTTACTAGGAGTTACTAAATCACTTGGTCACTGAGGACCAAGTCACTCTCCTAAATCTGGGTATAAACTGCCACGTTATGTCCAGACCAAGTGAGATGGCCCGGAAAGTGGAGTTGGAAATCCTGTTGGACGACATATTCGACCTCGAGACACAAAAAAAGGTCACCACCAAGGACACCTCACAAGCAGAACTTATCGCAGAAGGAGGAAAGAATCGAGGCAACTCCAGAAGCACCATACTGTCCCATGAGCTCAAAGCGGCAGCTAAGAGCCTTCGTGAGAACAAGGAGATAGTCGTCAGGAGAGGTGACAAGTCGCCAATATACGTCATTCTTAAAAAAGACGAATATCTTGCGAAAATGAACCTCATACTCTCTGACCAAACTAAATTCCAAAGAGTAACGAAGGACACTACAGCCGAACTGAAAGCAAAGATCAACAAATTGATCGAAACTGTGAATGCCAAGAAATCAGGACTCCACCTGCCAAAGATTATTGGAGAATACAAACCTGGATACGCATATGGAAATGTCAAGACACACAAGCCTGGAAACCCACTTCGGCCAATCATCAGCCAGATACCCACACCTACGTACAGACTGGTGAAGTGACTCAACGGCTTGCTGACTCCTTATGTCCCTTGCGCCTTCAGCCTGAAGTCTCCTAAGGAATTTGTTGACTTACTGCGGGGAACACGGGCCACAGGGATAAGAGCCTCATTGGACATAGGATCACTGTTTACCAACGTACCTGTGGATGAAACAATCGGGATGATAGCGGACAGAGTGTATCGTGATCCAGCCTGTACTCCTCTTGACATACCAGAAAACATTCTAAGGAAACTACTCCTAGCTTGTACCAAAGAGGCACCCTTCTTGAGCCCGGATGGGCACATGTATAAGCAAGTAAATGGGGTCGCCATGGGTTCTCCCCTAGGTTTCCTGTTTGCGAACTTCTACATGGGTACCATTGAACAAAAGGTCTTAGTCGATATGAACTTGAAACCGGCCATATACAGCAGGTATGATGACGACATTTTTACACCGGTACCTAATGTCAGACATCTGCAGGAGCTGAAGGAGGCATTTGAGCAGAATTCCGTGTTGCGTTTCTCTTACGAGATGGAGAAGGATGGGAAACTAGCCTTTCTAGATGTAACAGTCATAGAAAGGAGCAGAGGTTTCCACACTGCAGTCTACACTAAGGAAACAAACATAGGAATGCGCCTTAATGTCAACAGTGACTGCACAGACAGGTACAAGAGGAGTGTTGGTAACGCTTATGTCGACCATGCTCTCAGCCACAGCTCAGGATGGAAGCAAGTCGATGAAGGACTCTTTCGGATGAAGCACGTCCTTGTCAACAACGGCTTCTCCAATGGTTTCGTTGAAGAAATCATAAGAAGGAAGGTGAAACGCCATGCAACCTCTGAAGAGACAATTAACACTACACCTGTGCCCCCTATTTTACAGGAACTTCTTTTCCACAGCTCATAAAACGGAGGAAAGGGTCCTGAAAGATATTGTTAATAGAAACGTTATCCCTACAGACAAAAATCAGAAGATACAATTGACGATTTACTATAAAACCAAGAGAACTGCCAACCTACTCATGAGAAACTCTCCAGACACAAAGCAGAATGCTTTGAAAGAGACCATTGTCGTCTATGCCTTCTAATGCCCACTTGGGGACTGTAAGCCTCAAAGAACTCAGTATATAGGCAAAACAACATCTATTTCCAGGCGATTAACGATGCATAAGCACCAGGGATCTATCAAGGAACATATAATCTCTTCCCACAACCAAACCATCACCAGAGAAATCTTAACAAAAAACACGGAAATCATCGACAGATACAGCGATAGCATGCGGCTTGATATCTGCGAGGCACTACACATTAAGAAGTCAACACCAGCAATCAACAGTCAATTAATGCACAATTATATTCTACCCATATATATAATATATATATATATATATATATATATATATATATATATATATATATATATATATATATATATACATATGTCGTACCTAGTAGCCAGAACGCACTTCTCGGCCTACTATGCAAGGCCCGATTTGCCTAATAAGCCAAGTTTTGATGAAGTAATATATTTTCTCTAATTTTTTTCTTATGAAATGATAAAGCTACCCATTTCATTATGAATGAGGTCAATTTACTTTTATTGGTGTTAAAATTAACGGAGTTATATGACCGAACCTAACCAACCCTACCTAACCTAACCTAACCTATCTTTATAGGTTAGGTTAGGTTAGGTAGCCGAAAAAGTTAGGTTAGGTTAGGTTAGGTAGGTTAGGTAGTCGAAAAACAATTTATTCATGAAAACTTGGCTTATTAGGCAAATTGGGCCTTGCATAGTAGGCTGAGAAGTGCGTTCTGGCTACTAGGTACGACATATATATATATATATATATATATATATATATATATATATATATATATATATATATATATATATTTATATATATATATATATATATATATATATATATATATATATATATATATATATATATATATATATATATATATATATATATATATATATATATATATATATATATATATATATATATATATATATATATATATATATATATATATATATATATATATATATATATATATATTATATATATATATATATATATATATATATATATATATATATATATATATATATATATGTCGTACCTAGTAGCCAGAACGCACTTCTCAGCCTATTATGCAAGTCCCGATTTGCCTAATAAGCCAAGTTTTCATGAACTAATGTTTTTTCGACTACCTAACCAACGAACCTAACCTAACCTAACTTTTTCGGCTACCTAACCTAACCTAACCTATAAAGATAGGTTAGGTTAGGTTAGGTAGGGTTGGTTAGGTTCGGTCATATATCTACGTTAATTTTAACTCCAATAAAATAAAATTGACCTCATACATAATGAAATGGGTAGCTTTATCATTTCATAAGAAAAAAATTAGAGAAAATATATTAATTCAGGAAAACTTGGCTTATTAGACAAATCGGCCTTGCATAGTAGGCTGAGAAGTGCGTTCTGGCTACTAGGTACGACATATATATATATATAATGTATATGTATATATATATATATATATATATATATATATATATATATATATATATAAATATATATATATATATATATATATATATATATATATATATATATATATATATATATATATATATATATGTCGTACCTAGTAGCCAAAATGCACTTCTCGGCCTACTATGCAAGGCCCGATTTGCCTAATAGGCCCAGTGATTTTTTTTATTTTCAATAATTTTTTCCATGTAGTTTATTTGAATTATTATTATTATATAATATTAAGACCATAATTTATTGACTTAGTTTGTTAGTTTAGGTTAGGTTAAGATAGGTTAGGTAGGGTTGGTTAGGTTCGGTCGTATATCTAGGTTAGTTTTAACTCAAATTTAAACAAATTAACTTAAACATAATGAAATGGACAGATTTATTATTTCATAAGAAAAAATTTGGAAAATATATAAAATCAGGAAAACTTGGCCTATTAGGCAAATGGGGCATTGCATAGTAGGCCAAGTGCGACGTTCTGGCTACTAGGTACAACATATATATATATATATATATATATATATATATATATATATTATATATATATATATATATATATATATATATATATGACGATAATGACTTGTGACGATAATCTCTTCCAAGAGATTTAGCCTGCTCTTTCCTGCACTCATCACGTTCAAAGCTACATTCAAGATACGTTCTACAGTAGCTAAAACGTATATCAAGACAGCCACATGCACCTGCACCCCCTCCTCCCTCTCACTCCTCACCGCCTGTTCGCCGACTGCACTTCAACTAGGCAACTACCAGCTGTGGGTCTGCCTGCATTCTCATTGGCTGTTCGTGATCTCGCCACTCCAGCTCTCCACCACTCACGCACGTCGTCAAGTCAACGTTGGAGTCAGCGAGCTGTACCACCTCAGAATACCTTGTGCTCTAAAGCTGTGAACATCTAACTGATATTCCTCGGGTATCAAGTAGCGGTTCTTAGCTTGCGCTAATATTCCAGCACCATTTTATATTTCCTTGTATTATATTTTTGTATTATTGTTAACGTAATCCAGTATTCATTTTTATGTTAGTTCTTTTTCACTTGTTATACTTGCACCCTACTAAGCCAAGGAATTGTCTTTATTTAAATAAGTTTTCTAGAGTAATTAAATTTCATTGTTTATCTTTTGTGTTTTGTGTATCTCACCTTACCTTACCACAGACTATCAGACAAGCAGTCATTCTTTTTGTTTGTGTATGTGGCCTGGCTTTGACATCTGCCAGTGGAAGACTGCCGAACACCATACTCCACTACTTTACCGTCACATATACATGGGGGCCTGTCCTAGGAGCTTCACTCAGGTATTAGTAATTGTGGTAAGCGTACTTTGCTTTAATTCCCTTGCTTTCAATATTTACACTAATCACTTTTATTATTCGTATGGTGCTGTGTGTTTTGTGCATTCCGGGAGTATCATATGGATTACGTATGGATTACTGAGTTTATAATAGCTGAGTTTATAATGGAGTATCATATGGATTACTTTGGATTACGTGGTGACTGTAGGCCGCAGTCATACTCTTTATTGGTCGTCTCTCCCTCCGTGTTATTACCCGTGTTTAACATCTTTTGTCCCTCAGATATTTCTCATATTTTCGGCAGATCATCATATAGGTACCCTGGTACTGTGGTCTGTCTCCGTGTCAATAGCACCTAATTTCTGCAATCCGACTCTAGGAAGATAAAGAGGGCCATAGTTCCTCTCGCACGGACTTTTATTGACGAGTTGGGACCTCGCCAATAGTTCTCGTCACCAGTTGACACTCGCACCCCTACTCGTCGGTCAGAATTGATGGTACTTACTTAAGTAGGGAATTATCTTTCTTTCTTTTTTGCAGAGCAGAAAGTTCGCTAATTCTGTAAGTATCATATTTAATTTCAGTGGGAAGGAACTTGCTTATGTTCTATAGTGACTCGGCAAGGTATGCCTACATTCTTGTACTACCTAATTTACTTTGAAACCATTAAATGTTTCATTTGTTTTTCGAAACTCAGTTTCAACTAATTAGTAGGATTTTCTTGCCCTTATCCTCCCACAGTGAGTACCGGGTACAAGATTTCCTGCGACCTTAATCATTTACCATCTTGAATTAACTTTAATTATTAACAATTTCACAGGATAGGTACCAGTTGCCACGTTTTCCTGTTTCTGACATTCACCATATCACCACAGTATATTCGTGTCACATTTATTTGCTATTTTCACCATGTTTCGTATGCAAGCTTTCCAGATAGATCCAGAAGGTTAAATAGGGAACTTACGTCATGCTAAGAGGGTCGACTTGTTAACTCTTGCACATGAGTATCACCTAGAAGTTCCCCATGGAGCCAACAAGTATGAAGTACATAACCTAGTATTGGATCGCCTTGTGGAAGAAGGGATTATAGACTCTGATACTCACGAACAATACACTATTTCAGATAAGCATGATTTGACAGCAATGAAGCTCAAACTAGAACTTGCTAAGATCGAGCGGGAGCAACAAAAGGAAGCAGCTGCCATCAGGAAGGAAGAGCAAGAAAGAGAGCTCCAGTTCAAGAAAGAAGAAATCCACCTCAAAGAGCGAGAGGCCACACTGAGGAAGGAAGAAAGTGAAAGAGAGGCCCTCCTACTTAAAGGACAGCAAGAACGTGAGTTGGCCCTATTCAGAGAGCGTGAAAAAGTACAACTTGAAACAAAACGACAACAACTAGAGATGCAACGCGAGCATGAAAAACAGCAAGCGGCTCTGGCTCTAGAATGTCGTGACAGAGAACTCACGTTGGACACTTCACACCAAGCTCAACGCTTACAAGCTGCAGCTAGTCTTCCTCCAAGTTTCAATGTCTCCCAGACAAGTAAGTTAAGGCCACTGTTCGTTGAATCGGAGGTTGATGTTTATTTTACGACTTTTGAGACCCTTGCTAATCAACTTAGTTGGCCTAACGACCACTGGGCTACCCTTCTCCGAGTACATCTTACAGGTAGAACAGCAGTCACACTCAGCACTTTGGCGTCTGAGAATGACTACCCAACCCTGAAGCAAGCTGTGTTGGACGCCTACCTTCTCTCCACCGAAAGCTACCAACGAAAATTCCGTGACTACGTAAAGGCAAGTACCACCACCTTCTTAGAATTTGCCAACACCAAACGGAGATATTTTATGAAATGGCTGGAGGCAGCACATGTCTCTACTTTTCCAGAACTCGTCAACCTCATGCTGGTTGAAGAATTCTTGAGGCGTGTACCTCCTCCTGTCCGCCTATACTTAGCAGATAAGGAAGAGGCCGACTTGGTGAAATGCGCGAAGTCGGCTGACACTTACAGCCTCATCCACCGGCTGACACCAGAACCACCTACCAGTAAGAAGTCTTGGTACAGTTACGAGAAAGTGAGCCCCGATCAAGGTACCTCTCAATTGTACTGTAAGTATTGCAGACTCTATGGACACACCATAGAAAAATGTGGTAAGTCTCCATATAAAGGTAACACCGAATCCAGCAAACCCAAACAGACTCCTCCTAAGTCCGGTAAGCCTGTAATGAATGTTGGTGTTCATGCTAATGATCTTTCTCTCTTCAGTAAGCATCTGTATCCTGGAACTATCACTACCAACGGTTCAGATTCTGAGGGACGTTTTGGACTTAAGATCTTGAGGGACACAGCGGCTCTTCAATCCATACACTTGAAATCAGCTGTGCCCAACGTCGCCTACACAGGAGAGACTGTATTCATCACTGACCTTACTGCTACTACTCCTTATCCTCTCGCCAGAGTCCACCTGGATTGTCCTTTCGTGACCGGTGAAGTCCAAGTCGCCGTCAGGGAAAAGCCTTTTCCCATGCTTGAAGTACAACTTCTCCTGGGCAACGACTTGGCAGAAGACCTGCAACCGACCAACCTGATCGTCAAGGACAAACCCCAGGTGTGTACCTCTGTGTTGGATAATCCGATTTTTAAGCATGTTCCAGCAAAGGTTCAAGAGAGTGATGAAGTTTCTCCTCCTGTTTTGGTGACCACCCGTGCTCAAGCAGCACGACCGCAGCCAGCTGACTCTACTACTACCGCTGTCCCTCAAGACCCTTCGAAACTACCCCCAAATCTCACCGCTTTGGAGTTCCGTAAGTTACAGAGGGAAGATCTTACCTTGACACCATTATTCTTTCAGGCTGAGACTCAATCTGACAGTATTCCTGGGTTCTTCTTAGAGAACGAGTTACTCTATCGCAGATACAGACCCAGTAAACTGAAGGAGGAGGACGATTGGGCAAACGTTGAACAACTAGTGATTCCTACCAGCCTGCGGCCCACGATTCTACACCTGGCCCACGGAGCACTATCACACTACGGGTTTAACAAGACATACCATGGGATTCGTCAAGACTACTACTGGCCAGGTATGGTTAATGATGTCAAACAACAGGTAAAGCAATGCCACGTGTGTCAGAAAGCAGGTAAACCGAACGTTTCGATCCCCAGAGCACCACTGACACCCATCCAGGTGCCTGAGGAACCTTTCCACAGACTTATTATTGACTGTGTTGGTCCCTTGCCTCGGACCAGTTCCGGCAACGCCTATATCTTAACCATCCTGTGTCCTACCACCAGATTCCCCATAGCAGTTCCAGTGAAAAACATTACGGCTGCTACAGTGGTGAAGAATTTATTAAAGATCTTCACCCAGTATGGATTTCCGAGGGAGATTCAGAGCGACTGTGGCACCAACTTCACCAGTGATCTCTTCAAACGGACTCTGGAGGAGTTCAACATCAAACAGGTACTGTCCAGCCCCTATCATCCTGCTTCACAGGGTTCTCTTGAGCGTAGTCATCAGACTATCAAGGCACTCTTAAAAAAGTTTTGTAATGAGACCTCAAAGGATTGGGATAGGCAACTTGATCTCATCATGTGTATTTTCAGAAGTCTTCCCAACGAGTCACTAGGAGTATCTCCTTATGAGATGCTCTACGGACGTAAGTGCCGTACACCTCTCAAGGCTTTCAAGGATTCTCTACGTGAATGTGCCCCAGTTTCTTCAAAACCTCCGACACATTCTAGAGAGGGTCCATTCCTTTGCCAGAAACAACCTACTGAAAGCCCAAGAGAGGATGAAGACTCGTTACGACCAGCACTGCCAAGTAAGGAAGTTTAAACCGGGAGACTTAGTACTCGCCTATTTCCCTATCCCAGGTTCTCCTTTACAAAACAGGTTTTCAGGACCCTACCGTGTTAAGGAGTGCCGGAATAACTACAACTACGTTCTCGAGACCCCCGATAGGCGGCGGAAGACCCAGCTGTGCCACATCAACTTACTAAAGCTCTATCATGGTACTCCTCCCACTGTGCTACTAAACTTCTCCACCTTTACAGGTCCATACAGCCACAGTGAGACCTTCCCTGCTTCTCCTTCCAAAAGCACTGACACTGAGACAGCGCTTTCTAATTCGGAAATCCTTACTGACATCCATAATCACTTTCAGGACGATAATAGTGCTTCACTCATCAAACTCAAATTCCTCCTCTGTTCTAATCCTATTCTCGCCTCGCCAGATACCAAGAAGCCTTTCATCCTCCATGTCGACGCCAGTGGTACCGGCATCGGGAGTGTCCTAATGCAGCAACGAGGCGAGGAGGTTCTACCTGTCAGCTACTACAGCTACAAGTTGAAGCCTCACCAAAAAAACTACAGCACTATAGAGAAGGAACTCCTCTCCATCGTCCTGAGCTTGCAACACTTTGCACCATACCTGCAAGGTACTCGGTCCACTACCATCTACTCGGACCACAATCCTCTACGTTTCCTACATCAAGCCCAATTCAATAACCAACGTCTGCTGCGATGGGCTTTATATCTTCAAG
>WNGS01164748.1:0-10836 GCA_020271785.1 Procambarus virginalis | reverse complement strand
GATCCTTCCGTCCGACAAAGGCAATTCGGTGGTTGTCCTTGACCGTGAGGACTACTCCGGAAGCAGATGTCTTGCTCCTGATCTTCGCACTTATGCTCCTCGGACTTCTAACCCTTTGGATGCATCAAAACTTCCTAACCGCAACTAAGACAGCTCTCTAGTCTTGGCCTCCTGACTTTGATCTCATTAGCGTTTCCGTGTCATCTGCCCTTCTCTTCCTTATTTCTATGGTCTTCCTAAGACTCATAAACTGGTGTTCCTCTTCGTCCTATCATTTCTTCACGGGCTCTGTCAGCTATTCTCTTGCCTCCTGGCTCGCTAAAACCCTGACACCTTACCTTGGCACTTTTTCCCCTGCCCACCTTCGTCACTCTCAGGACTTCATAGAAAGACTGCGCCTGCAACCCTCTTGTAAGATGCTTAGTCTTGATGTCGACTCTCTGTTCACTAATGTTCCGCTCGATGACGTTCTCTCTTTCCTTAGACGGAAGGCGTCAGAGGGCCTCCTTCCTCTCCCACTTCCCACTGACGTTTTCCTCGATCTCATTAGACTCTGTGTTGAATCTAACTCTTTCTCTTTTAACGGTAAATATTACACTCAACTTTCGGTGTCGCTATGGTTCCCTCTCTCTCCCTGTTCTTGCTAATTTCTACATGGAATACTTCGAAACTGTTCTTCTTCCTTCTATTGATACTCGTCCCTCTCTCTGGCTTCGCTATGTTGATGACATTTTGCTTTATGGCCTCATGACCTTAATCTTTCCAGCCTTTCCTCGCCTCTCACAATCTGGCTCCTTCTATCATTTCAAAGTTGAGTGGGAATCTAATTCCCTCCTTCCTTTTCTTGATGTTCATGTTCACAGCTCTGTGTCTGGGTTCTCTTTCTCTGTCTACCGTAAACCCATGCATAGTGGCATGTACATTCACTTCTTTTCCTACCATCCTCCTTCTGTTAAGAAAAGTGTCTCTCTTCCTCCGCGCTCTACGCATCAGCGACCCTCAGTTTCTTGATTCTGAAATTTCCTTTATCTACAAATCATTCTCTCGCCTTGGTTATCCTTTGCATTTCATCAACTCTGCCTACTCTCAAGCTAAACGAAATTTCTTTCATCCTAAACCTGCTTCCAACACTAGTAGCACTGTACTATGCCTTCCCTTCATATCTGAACTCAAAACTTTTACCAATACCTTTCGTCCTCTTGACATTAAACTCGCCTTTCGACAAACTAACACACTTCGTAGCAATCTAGTTCACACTGCTCCTCCTGCTTCTAATGCTGCTGGTGTCTACTCTATTTCCTGTTCATCTTGTCCTCTCCAATACTTTGGCGAAACTGGCCGTACACTGAATGACAGACTTAAAGAACACAAGAGAAGTGTTAAGTCTGCAGACACTAACAATGCTCTCTTCTGCCATGTGAGGGATTCTAATCATCCCATTGATTGGTCTTCCTCCAAAATAATCTTTCCTGCCTCTACTCTTCACAGACGCCGTCTTGTAGAATCGGCTCTTATACACAATGTACCCAACATGAACTTGAGTCCTGGCTTTGTTGCTGTGGACTCTTCCCTTTCACAGTACATACTCAAATGCTCTAATCTTTCTAACAAACGTGACTTAACATAAGCTTACCCCTTCCATTTATCTTTCTTTCTCTTTCTTTTCTTTCTCTCTTCTCCCCTTTTTCTGTTCATTGTCTTCTACGCTCCCTTGCTATCCTCTGCTTATTCCTATTACCTTTCCTTCGGTGGTTATAATGGGAGCTGCCTCGTATGGGCCAATAGGCCTTCTGCAGTTCTCATTATTACTACTATTCTCTACACCTTACTTTCCTCCTCACCTCTCTCTTGCCTATTTATTTCCCGTTCTCTACCTCCTCATCACAAGCGACTTGAGAATGGTCCAGGACGGACCGAAACGTCGTCGTCCCTTCAACTTCTAGTGTGTGGTCTGGTCATCAAAATTTGGCCATAAAGTTCGTGGACCCTTGTAAATGTTACAGGAGAATCTGTTAGGGAACGTAACGTTAACCGAAGGTTCGGCTTTCTTTGTGCAACACCACCAGAGACTCAAGGACTACAAGGCTGCTGCACTAAAGTATCTTGGGAAGGCCCAAGAGAATATGAAAGAACGAAACGATGCCAAGGCTAAGTTGCGGGTATTTCAGCCTGGTGACTCTGTCCTGGTACTAAAGCCTCGACTAGGGAGCACTATGTCCCACAAGTACGAAGGCCCCTACATTGTGACAGAAAAGACTGGGGACCTCACGTACAAAGTGAGACACTCTGATAAGCGTAACCAGGTAATACTCGTACACGTGAATCGGCTGAAGAAGTTCCAGGGCCACAGGCCCATTGCACTAACCAATGTTTCCATTTCCAGTGAGGGAGGGGATGATTGTTCTGGGGACCCAACTAATCTCATTCTCAATAATTCTAGTTCTGTGAATGCTGTGGAGGAGGGACTGTCCCATTTGCAGATGTCCCAATGTGACGAGGTGCAGTCGTTGCTTGACGAATTCTCCAGTCTGTTCGGGGAGGTCCCGACCCAGACTGATGCCATTTACCATGATGTCGAGTTGACGGACTACACCCCCATTCGCCTTCAACCCTATCGGATGACTCCGGAAAAGAAGACCATCGTTCGGAAGGAGGTTGACTTCTTGCTCCAGCACGGCCTCATCAGGCCGAGCCAGGGTTCTTGGTGCTCGCCCTGCCTTTTGGTCCCCAAACCAGATGGCTCCTGGCGATTATGCACCGACTACCGGCAGCTCAACAAGGTGACCATAGTGGACGCATATCCGTTGCCACGTCTCGAGGACTGTATCGACGAAATCGGGAACGCCACGTACGTCTCGAAATTCGATCTCTCTAGGGGTACTATCAAATCCCGCTCACTGATCGTGCAAAACAACTAACTGCGTTCGTGACACCCGAGGGTGTTTTTGAGTATCAAGTATTACCATTCGGCTTGCGTAATGCCCCTGCCACGTTCCAGAGGCTAATGAACTCTTTTCGCTAATGTGCCAAATTGTCGGGCGTATTTAGATGACATTGTGCTCTTTGATAGTAATTGGGCTGACCACATAGCTAGGTTATGCCAGTTGTTCACAGTGTTGAAAAATGCAAATCTAACCCTAAATGCAAAAAAGTGTCATTTTGGCCAAGGCACAGTGACGTACCTCGGTTATGAAGTGGGCCAAGGAAAAGTGTTACCTCGGCAAGATAAAATCAGTGCCATTCTCGACTATCCAGTGCTCAGGTCTAAAAAGGACATTCAACGATTTATCGGTATGTGTGCGTACTATCGACGCTTTTGTCAGAACTTTTCCAGTGTGGCCACTCCTCTCACAGACTTGTTGCGGAAGGCCGTTAAAATTAAGTGGTCATCGGACTGTGCAGAGGCATTTAAAAATTTGAAATTGATCTTAGCTTCCGCCCCAGTGCTTGCTAGTCCAAGGTTCGATCGTCCGCTTAAAATTTAAGTTGACGCGTCTGACTCGGGTGCTGGTGCAGTGTTGTTGCAAACTGGGGATGATAAAGTGGAACACCCAGTATATTATTACTCTGTGAAATTTGACAAGGCGCAGCGCAATTATTTAGTGATAGAAAAAGAGGCGTTGGCGCTAGTGTTAACATGTAAAAAGTTTGAAGTCTACCTCACTGGTAATATAGTGGAAGTGTACACAGACCATAACCCACTAGTTTTCATGAATCAGATGAAGCAGAACAATAAACGCATCCTCAGGTGGGCATTGTACTTACAGGACTTTAATCTGTCTATTATCCACCTACCGGGCCGGCTCAATGTGATACCTGGTTGATACCTGGTTGATGAGGTTCTGGGAGTTCTTCTACTCCCCTAGCCCGGCCCGAGGCCAGGCTTGACTTGTGAGAGTTTGGTCCACTAGGCTGTTGCTTGGAGCGGCCCGCAGGCCCACATACCCACCACAGCCCGGTTGGTCCGGCACTCCTTGGAGGAATAAATCTAGTTTCCTTTGAAGATGTCCACGGTTGTTCCGGCAATATTTCTTATGCTTGCTGAGAGGACGTTGAACAACCGCGGACCTCTGATGTTTATACAGTGTTCTCTGATTGTGCCTATGGCACCTCTGCTCTTCACTGGTTCTATTCTGCATTTTCTTCCATATCGTTCACTCCAGTACGTCGTTATTTTACTGTGCAGATTTGGTACTTGGCCCTCCAGTATCTTCCATGTGTATATTATTTGATATCTCTCTCGTCTTCTTTCTAGTGAGTACATTTGGAGAGCTTTGAGACGATCCCAATAATTTAGGTGCTTTACCTCGTCTATGTGTGCCGTATATGTTCTCTGTATTCCCTCTATTTCAGCAATCTCTCCTGCTCTGAAGGGGGAAGTGAGTACTGAGCAGTACTCAAGACGGGACAACACAAGTGACTTGAAGAGTACAACCATTGTGATGGGATCCCTGGATTTGAAAGTTCTCGTAATCCATCCTATCATTTTTCTGGCTGTCGCAATATTTGCTTGGTTATGCTCCTTAAACGTTAGGTCGTCAGACATTATTATTCCCAAATCCTTTACATGCTGTTTTCCTACTATGGGTACATTTGATTGTGTTTTGTACTCTGTATTATGTTTAAGGTCCTCATTTTTACCGTACCTGAGTACCTGGAATTTATCACTGTTAAACATCATGTTATTTTCTGATGCCCAGTCGAAAACTTTATTAATATCAGCTTGAAGTTTTTCAATGTCTTCAGCCGAGGTAATTTTCATACTGATTTTTGTGTCGTCTGCAAAGGATGATACGAAGCTGTGACTTGTATTTTTGTCTATATCTGATATGAGAATAAGGAAAAGCAGCGGTGCAAGGACTGTACCCTGAGGTACAGAGCTTTTAACTGCACTTGGACAATTTTATATGGTTGACCGTTACTCGCTGAGTCCTGTTTGACAGAAAACTGAGTATCCAGCGTCCTACTTTACCGGTTATTCCCATTGACTTCATTTTGTGTGCTATCACGCCATGGTCACATTTATCGAAAGCCTTTGCGAAGTCCGTGTATATCACATCAGCATTCTGTTTTTCTTCTAATGCCTCAGTGACTTTGTCGTAGTGCTCAAGTAGCTGTGAGAGGCACGATCTTCCCGCTCGAAATCCATGTTGGCCTGGGTTGTGAAGGTCATTGGTCTCCATGAAATTGGTGACCTGACTCCTAATCACTCTCTCAAATACTTTTATGATGTGCGATGTTAGTGCAACTGGTCTATAATTCTTTGCCAATGCTTTGCTCCCTCCCTTGTGTAGAGGGGCTATGTCTGCTACTTTAAGTGCATCTGGTATCTCCCCCGTGTCCAAGCTCTTCCTCCACACTATACTGAGTGCCTGTGCTACCGGCACTTTGCATTTCTTTATAAATATTGAATTCCATGAGTCAGGACCTGGGGCCGAGTGCATGGGCATGTTTTCAATTTCTCTTTCAAAATTTAGTGCGCTCGTGTTGATATCAGTTATATTTACAGGGGTTTGAATATCCCGCATAAAGAAATTATCTGGATCTTCCACTTTCATGTTGTTTATTGGAGTGCTAAACATGTCCTCATACTGCTTTTTTAGGATTTCACTAATTTCTTTGTCATCCTCCGTGTATGAACCTTCACTTGTACGAATAGGTCCAATACTGGCAGTGGTTTTTGCTTTTGATTTCGCATATGAGAAGAAATATTTTGGATTTTTCTTTATTTCCTGAATTGCTTTCTGTTCTAACTGCCTTTCTTCAGTTTCATATGAGTGTTTCAATTTCTGCTCGATTTCTTCAATCTCCCTATTTAAATTATTCCTTCTTTGACGGGAAATTCGTGTCTGCATAAGCAGTTCTGTTATTTTTTTCCTGCGTTTATACTGTCGTCTGCGTTCTCTTTCTACGTTAGATCTCTTTCTGGCTTTTCTCAAGGGAACATGTTTCAGACAGACTTGATACGCTTCCGCAGTCAGTTTTTCTATTCCTTCTGTAGGACTTGTATTACTTAAAACAGTTTCCCATGGAATGTTTGTAAGTTCCCTGTTTATTATCTCCCAGTCTATCCTTTTATTATTAAAATTGAATTTACTGAATAGCCCCTCTCGCTTTATCAACGTTTTAGGTCTATTCTGAGTATTGATGGTCGTTTGCACTTCAATGAGCTTGTGATCTGAATATGTGGTATCTGATATCGTAATGTCTCTGATAATGTCTTCATTGTTCGTAAAGACCAAATCTAAAATATTTTCATTTCTCGTTGGCTCCGATATCTGCTGACTGAGTGAAAATTTGTCACAGAATCTAAGTAGTTCTCTAATCTGTGGTTGGTTAGGTCCCGATAAATTTCCTGGTATAATATTATTGTTTGCTATTTTCCACCTGAGACTAGGCAAGTTGAAGTCACCTAGGAAGATAATATCAGGTATCGGGTTCTCCAAATTATCAAGGCTATTCTCTTTTGTTTATCTGTTCTGTGAACTCCTCAGCCGTTGCATCTGGCAGTTTGTATATTAGAATAATCACTAAATTTATTTTCTCTATTTTTAATCCCAGTACAGTGGAACCTCGATTAACGAGTGCTCTATTAACGAGTTTTTCCAGTAACGAGCAAGCCACTCGCAGCAAATTTGTCTCTATTGACGAGCTCGCCTCTATTAACGAGCGAAACCACATGGTGCTTCCTAGCGTCTCGCGGGTTCTCGCAAATTCTCGGACGCCTCCGACGCCAGTGTTGTTGTTTTATCTCACACGACAAGCATCCCTCTGGATTTATTTGCTCTTTTCTTTGGGTTTTTAGTGGTTTTGCGACTACAATTTGTAACACGATGTCTCCAAAGAAGCTGCTTGCTAAAGATAGTGTTGTCAAGTGGAAGAAAGATACAATTACTGTGGATTTGAAGAAGGAAATTATAGCGAAGCATGAGTGTGGTGTCTGTGTGACTGATCTCACAAGGGATCTCACAAAGTTCTTTCCAAAAGTAGAGAAAAGAAGAGCCAGTGATAGTGAACCACAACCTGGTCCCAGTGGGGTGAAAATCCCAAGAAGAGAGAGCCCGCCTGACTCAGAGGTGGATTCTCCTTCCACACCATAACCCCTCTCCTCCATCCCACCTCCCCATCGTCTCCCTCAAGCCAGCAACGACTCTTCATAAGGTAAAGTAAACATTAAAACAGTGCAACAAAACATTTATAATTACATGTGCAGTATTATATTTACATTAAAAAATGTCATACAAGTATGGATGTTTTTGGGAGTGGAACGGATTAAATTTATTTCCTTTATTTTAAATGGGGAAATTTGTTTCCAAAGACGAGTTTTCCAGGTAACGGGCTCGGTGCCAGAACGGATTAAACTCGTTAATAGAGGTTCCACTGTACCTCTACCACCTCATTTGTAACGTTTAGGAGCTCCGAGCATACCAGGTCTTCCCTAATATACAGACCCACTCATCCATGTGACCTAATTTTCCTATCACACCTGTATAGGTTATATCCTGGAATCCAGATCTCACTGTCCAACAATTCCCCTGCATGGGTTTCTGTGAAAGCTCCAAATACTGCATTTGACTCCGTGAGGAGGCCATTTATGAACTGTACTTTGTTGTTTGTTCTTGTTTTCAGTCCTTGTATGTTGGCAAAGATGAATGATGTTACTCTATTAGTGATAGTTTGACTGGGAGACTTTTTCGGCAAGCCCATTTCGGCAAGCCCATAATAAGTTTGTTCTGACCCCTTTGTTCTGATAGCCGATGCTCTGTCCCGCTTACCTGAGTAACATTCATATGAGCCACAGGAAGCCATATACCAACTGTCATGCTTTAGTTATTTTTTTTTGTAGGTTCTCCTGTGACATTAAATAATTTATTTATTTAAATTACGTGTCCAATTTATTTACTTCCCTGTGTTTTTTTTTGTTTTGTGTATGTTTTTCTTTCAGAGAATTCCTTTGTATTTTTTTTTTTTTGCAGAGAAATGGTTGATTAGATTGATTTTCTGTTATGTCAGGGATTTCCTTTTTATTCTCTGAATACTCTTACAAAAAATATGACTACTATTCTAGTAGTCACATTTTTTTTTCTCTGAAGGGGGGAGGAGTGTTACGACCCTGGGTTCTTTAGATGGAAACCAGAGGTCAAATTTGAGCTTAACCCTTACACTGCTCAGGGGTCCTGGGGACATTTACACCCCTGTGCGCAAGAAAAAAAAATTCAAAAATTTTTTTTCGTCTTCTAAACATGTTAATTTGTGTCCCCTGAGCACGGGAAAAATAGCAAAAAAATCGTAGGTGACATATTTTGGGAGCAATTGACCGAGGAACTCTGGCAAAAAGTGGGCGTTGACAGAGCGGTCCCCAGGGCCGGTCAGCGTCACCCGCGCTGACAGATGGGAGTTACCACAAAGATATTATTACCTAATTGTTTCAATGTCTCTGATTGATTTTTTCTTAGTTTTTTTGCAGTAATATTATTCAATAGTGTGTATTGTAATATATTTATATAATAAAAGTGGTGAATAATCGCTATACTCAAACGTATGGTGTGCATATTAGTAATTCAATTATTATGTTCATAAAACAATAAACAAATAGTTTTGCTGCTATTACACTCTATACAGGTTATATATAAGTATCTGCATATTTTGGTCACCATAACGAACCACTAAGTTGGTATTGAGAGTCGAAGAGCAACGAAGAGTTACCGCCACACACCAGCCAGCCACTCGCTGCCACTCCCTCAACACACGCACTAAACTTTCTCTCCCAACGATACCATTTGTGGTGTTATTACACTATATACAGACGTTATATATAAGTATGTATATATTTTGTTCACCACAGCTATGTACATATAGTTAGTTCAGGCACTAAGAGTCGTCGCTATACACAGCTGGCAGCTGGCGGCTCCCTCACTCATTCAAGGTCACACGCACTAAACTTTTTCCCCCAACAATACTGTTTGCAGTGTTATTACCCTATATACACATATTATATATAAATATCTACATGTTTTATGCACTGTAACTGTACACCTGAGCTTGTAGTGCGCCCAAAGAGCATAGTGGCCACCCTCTAAACAGCTTGACAAATCGTGCAGACGACGTCACCTCCGTCACCCAAATGACTCCTCCCAGCATAACCCTTTTGCTGTTATTACACTAATACACACATTATATATAAGTATCTACATTTGTGTGTTCACCATAGAGAACCACTGAGCTGGTATGGTGAATGTAAACAATAACAGGTGGCCACACAGTCAGTAAACGATGCTGTCTCCCTCAGTCTCTCAGCATCACTCCTCCCACAGCGCTAATTATTACAACAATCCTGCTATTATCACAACTCTGGTTATTTATATCACAGTCACGGGTCATCTGTAATATTATCACTAAATAATAACAGTTATATATTTATTTTGACGTTTTTCGGTGATGCTGTGGTCACAAGCTGAACAGCAATGCTGATCGCTCATGCTGCGTGCGCCAGCCTTGGTTGCTCCAACAGTACTGTGCCTCTCACACCTGAGAATATTGCCCACGATTTTTTTTTAAATGGCGTCTGTTTACAAGAGCCCTGAGGAAGCTACTGTGAACCCAGTGTAGCCGCGGGCCATTTGAATCGGGAATGGCACCCTATGGCGTATATATACGCCATGCGCACCGTGGGACATGTTACTCAGGGCGTATATATACGCCATGCGCAGTTTAAGGGTTAATAAACTACCTCATAATATAAGACGCTTCGCGAGCTGCATATGTTTGTATCTTCCCTGCCAGACGTAAGACTATTCTTGTTTCTCAAAGAGTATTTAAAGACTGAGCTTGGGGTTGATTATTAAATAATAAAATAGGCACCAACTATGTTTACTAATACTGTCTAATCATTTGTAAAGTAAACCTGAGTAAACTTGGTATCGGGCGCCGGTATGATTAGTTAACCAGTCTGCCGGCAGCATAGCCGACTGAGAGGGAGGCGAGAGACTCCCTCGTCCTTCTCTCTGCTGGCGTCGTGTGGACCGGAACCTCCTACCCTTCCTCTTCGTTCTTTAATTCTGTGTCTTATTCTAGTTAAGTGATTACTGTGCTCATTATTGTTTATTATCTGGCATACCCATGTTCTATGTGTAGAGTAGTATACCTGGGATGTAGTAGGTGTTTTTAAGTGTTTATCTTACTAGTTATTCTAACGGGGGTCCCATTGTAACCACGTGGTTCCCCTACCCTAAGCTGACTCTAACTTCAAGTGATTCAACAGTAGAGCTTTACCCTAGCTTGTATTCAGTGTAAACCCTTGTATCCTGCTTATGTGGACCAAGGCTTTTAACGTAAGATCAGGTGGTAAAGTTAGTATTATTATTTGTTATTTGTGTGATTGTACATGGGGGGTTGTTAAGGGGTTAACAAATATTTAAGAGAAGTAGCATATCCTTTGCTCCTGTGGTAGTGTCGTAGTTGATTATATCCCAGACGACAGTTCTGTTTTTAAAACCTTAAAGTATAAACAGGAACCTATGTTCCTTGGGGGCCGGGCCTAACTGTGTCACTACCCAGCTACCCCTTAATAGTACCAGTTCCCCCATAGCAACCACCATCATTTTATAACAGTCTCCAACATGATATATTTCCTTTGATGCACTCACAATAACGATTATAGCTCGGTCTTTCTGGAGGCATGTAATATTTTAGGCTTTATTGGCGTATCTTTGTTAATTACACAATATATTGGCAAGTGCGTAGACGTCTGCACTCCATACCCGACATGCTACTGAACGCCACTATAAAAACATATGTATCTTCACTTGAGCTATAAATGTCTATTGTAATGTATTT
>WNGS01164747.1:0-14517 GCA_020271785.1 Procambarus virginalis | reverse complement strand
GATAGTAAATACAGAATATGCGGTCATATTCAATGAAACATGTTTAAAAGAAAACCTGCTGCCAGTATACACCAATATACATATACATATATATTAGGGGTACCACCTCTGGTGCAATTGCAGGGCCACATCCTCGAAGAAGAAAACAAAGAGCATTCAGAGAAGTATTCAGTGGATTCTCACTGAATACTTTATTATTTTCTTCTACCACCCCTATTATTTTTTTGTATGTTTTGTTTTATTTTATTGCAATGCTACAGTTTACAGAGAACACACACACACACACAAATATATAACAATTAAACAATCAGCGTTCGAAGACCTCGTCCGGCTCCTCGGAGGTTGGGTGCGTACCCAGGATACAGCATGCATTTTCCCTCTGAACTGCGACACTGAGGCGCTGGAACAGGAAACTAGCTGCTCGTGGATCTCTAGTTTTCCCAATGAGTTCCTCACCAACCTCCTTTAAAACTTCAGTGCACATTTACCCCAGGCGCCCAGAGTCTCAGAGCCTATCGGCACGAATCTGTAACAACGTTCTTGGTCTCTGTACTTGTTTATTTCTGGGTCTCCCTGAAGGTGGCTGCCCCACCTCCCACCGCTGATACCTATTTACGTTACAACGTAAATAGGTATCAGCCAATGTAGATGCACAGGTGTAATCCCATACGACCTGTTTACCTTCCCTCCATGGCTGCAGGGTGACTCCATCTGGGCGTTTTTGACTGTTGTCAGGTCTGCACAACTGGGGTTCCCTTTGTGCTGGACACCCAGCTGTAGCCAAACTTCTCTTGATGATGTCATTGACTGCTTCGTGTTTGGTAATCTTTCCCTGTGTCTTACGACAGATGAGACCATACCTGCCGTATTGGTCTGCCCGTGCATGGCCGCAAACACACCGGTGCTCGGTGGAGATAGGGGCGGCAAGGTGCAGAGCAACACTTACTTAGGCCCGATGGTCCAGGCGGGTGACCAAGGCGGAATTAGGGACTGCCAACAGGAAGTCCCCAGCATGGGAGGCTTGCACAGCTAGAGACGTGCTCTGTTCTTCTGAGAAGCTGCGTCCAGCAATGCTTTGGCGGTATATATATATATCAACCCTTCCTCACCCAAGACAGCACATATATAACGTAATGCTTAAAGTCTATATTTTTTTTTTGAGATATATACAAGAGTTGTTACATTCTTGTACAGCCACTAGTACGCGTAGCGTTTCGGGCAGGTCCCTGAAATACGATCCCCTGCCGCGAAGAATCGTTTTTTCATCCAAGTACACATTTTACTGTTGCGTTAAACAGAGGCTACAGTTAAGGAATTGCGCCAGTAAATCCTCCCCGGCCAGGATACGAACCCATGACATAGCGCTCGCGGAACGCAGCAGTGTATTACCAATGCACAAAGTCTATATGTTGAATGTGATTTAGTACATATGTGATATATTCCCAGTTACCTTTTTTACCAAGGCCCAAACTCTTCCTCGCGTACCAATTTACGTCTCACAGTACCCGTCCATCAACGTAGATAGAATAGTCGTGATTGGTTCAATTATAACGAAAATTGTAGTTTTCAGGACCCACAGGTTGTGAAATTTACCTACTATTGTCCATGCTCTTAGAATATTACAGATCAGCTACATCCTATTGAAGGCTCGTAGTTTTGTTTTGAGAAATATTAGTTGTTCTTAGTAAATTATAATAAGCACTATAAATTATTACATAGAATAACAGTGCTTCACCAATCAATATATATAATAGTCTGTGCTTTAAAAATATTTAAAGAATGTTTTGTAGGAACGCTAACAGAAAACGATGTTACGTTGGAATGTCTATGGGGCAAACTACGGCAAACAAGATGGTATGGTGTCTACTATAGCAACTATAGGATGGGTATATTGTCCACTACCACCTGTTAGGTGAGTAAGGGGTCCAATACCACCCACAGGATGGGTATGGGGGGGTCACATCCACCCGCAGGATGGGTATGGGCCATCATAACACCCACTGGATGTGTATGGCGTCCATTGCCGCCCACAGGATGAGTATAGGGTCCAGTATCGCCCACAGGATTAGTATATAGGGTCCACTGCCGCCCACAGGGTCGGTAGGGGGTCCACTACCGCCCACTATCGCAGAGTGCACTCCTGGCATTGAACGCACATAGCAGTGACACCCATAAAATAGTCAGTGATATTCGAATGAATGTTTAAGCTGCTAAAGAAAACAGATTTGAAATTAAATTCCTATGGATACCATCACATGTTGGCATCTCGAGGCATGACACTGTTGATATGCTTGCAAAGACAGCCTGTAGAAAACCAGTGGTAGAAATTGATATGGGTGTTTCATTAGCAGTGACAAAGAGAATACTTAAACAAATATCTAATGAAGATCTCACCGACCTAACAAATTCAAAGACCTGAAAGTTGTAGCATTAAATATTATGATAGATATCGTGAGGAGACATTCACATATGGGACTAATAGAACAAGAACCCGCAATGTGATGTTATAGTGGCCAGAATTCGCCTGGGATATAGACGTATCTGGCAGCTTTCTCAAAACTCAAATGTCGAGTACCTAAAAAAACATTTGATTTGACATTTGATTTGAGTACACAATGTGTCAACTTTGTGAAAGAGAAAACATGTACCCTCTTGAACATTATATTGTAGAATGTCCCATATTGTCTTACTTTCGCCCTCCTGGGCTGAGGTATGCTGAACTGTGTAATTACTATATGAGTACTGGAACACTTGATGATATATTGGACTTGTATCCAAGATTGACCATGTAATGTATCATTTATACAATGTATGTATGTGATGTAACTATATAACCTGAGCTTGTAAAAGCACCTTAATCACCTTCAGTGATTAAGTGCTTAATTGCACACTAGTTTCTCTGTCAGCTATCTCACCCTGTCAGAGTAAAAGAGACAAATGTATGTGAATGCATGTGTGTGTGTATATATATGCATGTATATATGTATATGTACGTATATATGTGTGTGTGTGTGTATGTATATGTATGTGTATAAAGTACATATGGAAGCTGATCAGAATTTCATTTCACCTTTGTAAATGCACATTCATGACACTTCGAACACTTTATGTAGGGCATACGTAAATCTGTGTATCTATGTATTTAGGTATGTAGGTTAGCTTAGCATTTTAAAAGTAACAAATGTTCCGAACCATAATGGAAACAGACCCAACTATGGGATGGGTTAACCCAAGTATCGTGTTTCCAAAAGGGTCGCCCATGTTGGAAAAGACGAACGCCGAAAGAATATTGTTGAAAACATCTTGATGACTTATTAAACCAAAATTATTTATTAATCAGAAGAAAGACAAAAACGCGATCTATCTGTAAAACGTCTACCAGACAAATATTTTAAGTAAAACCGAAGATATTTGTAGTTGTATAAAAGGGGCAGTTTTCATCGCTCGTCGAGCTCGAAAACCGCAGCATTCATCTCAGAACCATGCCTATTTCACGCAGATTCCTTAATAAACGTAAGAGTTTTTATATGTCACAAGAAAGATAGAAATATAAGCTTCATTCTAAATACCTTACCATGGGCATATTTAAATTTAAAGCGAAGATAGATGTACTTTTATAATAGCCGAGCTCCGACCCCGGACAGATCGATCGACCGAGCAACTCTCTCCCAGAACAATGTATATTTCACGTGAATTCGTTAATAAACATATATGTTTTATATGTCTCAAGAAAGGCAGACATAAGCTTCACTTTAAACACTTTACCATAGACATATTTAAAGTTCTAATGAAAATACATGTATTTTAAAAATTACGGAGCTCCGACCCCGTACAGACTGAACGATAGAGCAACTCTCTCTCAGATCAATGTTTATTTCACGTAAATTCGTTAATAAACACAAATGTTATACATGTCTTAAGCAAGATAGAAATATGAGCTTCATTTTATATACATTACAATAGACATATTTATAGCTCAAGTGAAGATACATATGTTTTTATAGTAGCGCTCAGTAGCTTGTCGGGCATGGAGTACAGACGCCTACGCACTTGCCGATATATTGTATAATTAACAAAGATACGCTAATAAAGCCTAAAGTCTTATATGCCTCCAGAAAGACCGAGATATGAACATTATTATGATTGCACCAAATGAAATATATCATGTTCGAGGACAAAGATATATCAATTTTAAATTAAGTTTCGACTCTTGCTCGGGCGAGAGAGATGGGGCGACTCTCGCCCCATCTATTGGAGATTCTGTCCACTAAAGACCCAAAGCTACTCAAACCCTCCTAGCATTATTTAAGTAATGAAGTAATATGGTATATTTACTCACTATAATGTGGGTGCTGAATGCAGAACATGAGAAAACATATATTTACTCCAAACCAATATAATTTCATTATGAAATAAGTAAATAAGTAGCATCAAAGGAAGTCGACGGTCCAAGCGTCAATGTTGTGGAGCGACTTATCCAAGATATATCGTTGTTTGGAAAGTGTTTGTTGGCATATCCAGTTGTCGCACTTCTCTGCACAAATTATCACAAATTTAAATTATAATGTTAACAATTAAATTACGTATTTTTAATAAAATCTAACATAACTAGCCAGAAAACATTTAACATTTATTAAAAAATATATGTTTGGAAGTTAAATCGACTTCATAGGACAATAGTTTGTTATATATACTCGTTATTCGTTGACATGCGTTCGCTACTTAAACTACCATGTACTGTACTTATGTAAAATCTCCCATGTCTCTTCACTCATCTCACCGAACCCTACAGGCTCTGTGATATATTGTTTAATTAATTAAGATTCACAAATAAAGCTTATAATTGTATATGTTATCAAAAAGGCAGAGCTTAGTTTAGTTCATTTATTATGCACCCCATACCCATCCTATGGGCGATAGTGGAGTGTTACAGAGGCACATAATGGGCTCAGGGAATGAGCCCCACAATTCATATAGCCAAGCAAGTTATAATCTTGATAAGCTAGTTACAAAAGTCAATGCACATTGTCATATCAACAATGGGCTCGAGACCGACCACAAGTACAGTTTATAATTTAAGCAACTGACATATATGGAGGGCTATAGTGTCACAATTGATATGTTTATCCTACACATAACCCCCTCTCCCCCCATCCAATGGGCAGCGGTGGATAGGTTACAATCAAGTCGTTTTTGCGTTTTATTTAGAGATTAGATCTTATTTGGTGAGGAAAGATATTCATATTTTAAAGAAGCTAGCTTCTTGGCTGATGCTCTCCATTGATGGAAAATATACAACCTTTTGAAAATCAGTGTTAGTTTGATCTAGATATTGTAATTAACGAAAGTATTTATGTCATCACAAAGGTAGAAATATAGGCTACATTTAAAATCCTTTGTCATAAATATAACTGAAGTGAAAACGAAGATATATGCGTTTTGATAGTTACTTGATGGCTAGCTCTGAGAGTGTGAAGCCCTGCACACCAGGCAATAAATTGTATAATTAGTTTCCATATATTTTAATTAATCTTAAAAATCTATATGTCAGAAGAAAGGAAGATGTAGCCGTTAATGTGACAACATTTAAAAATAAATATCTCTTAAGTTAAATAAATAATACCACCTTATCGCCGGTGTCCGGACACATGAAAACTACCTAGGTATCAGTATCCAGCCAGGCGGGGATCACAGGCTGCACAATACTGATAAATTATGTAATGCACTACTTGTGGTCGATCTCGAACCCAATTATGATGTGACGACTTATAGTGAATTTTGTAACTAGCTCATCAAGATTGTAACTTGCTTAGCTAAATGAATTGTGGGGTTCGGTCCATTCATTTTCTTTCTTTATTTTGCACCCCATAATACCCATCCTGTGGGCGGTGGTGTAAAGGATTACAGAAGGCACATAATCGGTTCAGGAACTGAACCCTTTAGTTCGTTTAGCTAAGCAAATAACAATCTTTTGACGCTAGTTACGAAATTATTAATGTACACATACTTATGCATACATGTACATATACATACGTATACATATATATATATATATATATATATATATATATATATATATATATATATATATATATATATATATATATATATATATATATATATATACACACACATATTTAATCACCCACACAAATACACTCATTAGTAATCTTTTGTGTCACAAGTGATTCAACAAGAGGCTCACAACAGCCACTATACAAGGCACTTTACATCTATGAGGAGTCGCACAGTTACTAGTCTTGCTCCACACCCACCCAACTGGGCGGCAACTTTACAGTCATGTGCTCCACACCCACCCAACTGGGCGGCAGCATAATTTACAGTCATGTGCTGCACACTTACCCAACTGGGCGGCAGCTTTACAGTCATGTGCTCTACACCCACCCAACTGGGCGGCAGCTTTACAGTCATGTGCTGCATACTTACCCAACTGGGCGGCAGCTTTACAGTCATGTGCTCCACACCCACCCAACTGGGCGGCAACTTTACAGTCATGTGCATGCATTACCTACAGTAAGCAAATTTTGGATACTTCGCTAAGATTTCGGGCAGCACATCATTATGAATGAAGTACTTACACATTTCATGGACATTGATGTTGTTATCTTTAAATTCCGCGATTTTTTCACATTCCATTATATAATGACGCAAAGTATGCGAATAGTTCTTGCTGACAGAGTTTACATTTTGTCAAATCTACATCATCAGATGTTACAAATTCCCAGAGGTACTTGTAGCTGAGCCTGAACCTAGCAGTGGTAACATCTAGAAGTCTGCTAACATTATTGGATGACCCATAGACGAGCGATTCATCAAAGTTTATACAATATTGTGAAATTGAGAGTCAGTGTAGTAACATAAATTGATAAATCATAAATATTGTAAGTTAAGAATCTGATACATGTGTGTGTGTGTTGGGGGGGGGGGGGTTATACCCTTGGTAAGCGAGAGTGGAAAGTAACGTTAGACGTTCTGCGGTCAGTAGGGAAAAGTGCGACTACGACCGTGCGCACCATCTGGCCAGGTGAGCTCATTAGAGCCAGCTGGCCATGTGGTGTGCAGGTGTCTAGCCACATAGTGTTGTAAGGGGATTTTCCCGGAAGTTTGGGGCGTGTCAGACGCGTGTGTGAGCGTCCGGTGTTTGGGTATGTGGTCAGGGAAGATTGAGGTCATGTTGTTTGGGGGGTAGGGGAGTATGTAGGGCTATGTGGTATGTGCTAGAGTATGTGGTATGTGGATATGTTGTTAAGAGTAAATGAATATGTACGTTTGTTTTCCGTAGACTTAATCCTGTGCGTAGATAATAGTTTTGATTAAAGAAAGACTATGTATTGCTATGTAGAGGCTATGTGTAAGTGTGTAGGTGAGAGGGGTCCCAACATATGTTGATGGGGTAGGGGAGGGAGAGTGAGGGGGAGCTTCCCCTCTGGCTGGAGAGTGTTTAGGACCATTTGTGGTTTTTGTCAGCTTCCGTTTAGGTAGCAGTTGAGAGAGTTTCATGTTGGGTAAGGGATGGAAGCTAAGTGCTTGGTATGTAGGTTATGTTGTGGAGGGAGGGGGGACCCTCCCGTACCTGCGAGGGAGCAGGGAGTTAAGATGAGAGAAGGAGGGAGAGTGAGGGGACCTTCCCCCCATGGCTGGAGAGTGTTTAGGATCATTTGTGGTTTTTAACATCCATTATCCATTCTTCGAGCTATGCACACGACATGAAGTGACAGGAGGATAGGAGAGAAAGAAAGAGACAGACAGACAGACAGTCAGGACCTAGGGTCCCGACTCGGACCGCAGGTCCGGTTTGGAGTGGAGGCGGGTTCAAGTAAAAAATGGGCACACAGGAAATGATTTCGACGTTCAGTAAACACTTAGGAGTGGTTAACTGAATGCCCGAAAGTCCAATACGGGGTTGATGATAGTATTTAATTTAAGATTGTGAAACTTAAAACTAAACTAAATGGCCACACATGTGAGAATTTCCACGTTCTGTAAACACTCACTGAGTTGTAAACTGAAAGACTAAGCCAGTAAATGTATGGTTGATGATGATAGTAATATTTTAAGATTGGGAAACTTTAAACTAAATGACCACACATGTAGCGATTTTGCATTCAGTAAACACTTACTGAGTTGTAAACTGAATGTCGGAGCCAGCCAATACAAGGTTAGTGATAGTATTATATATATTTTTTTATTTTACGATGGAGAAACTGTAAACTAAAAATGAGGACACATGGAGAACATAATCTATGTTCAGTAAGCAGTTACTGAGTTGTAAACTGAATGGTTTAGCCATCCAATACATGGTTGGTGATAGTAATATTTTAAGACTTGGAAACTTTAAACTAAATGACCGCACATGTAGCGATTTTGCATTCGGTAAACACTTACTGAGTTGTAAACTGAATGCTGGAGCCGGTCAATACAAGGTTTGTGATAGTAATATTTTTTTTTTTTACGATGGTGAAACTTTAAACTAAAAAATGAGGTCACATGGCGGGATATCTATGTTCAGTAAACACTTACTGAGTTGTAAACTGAATGGTAGAGCCGCCCAATACCTGATTGATGATAATAGTATTTTACGATGGAAAACCTTATCCTAAACTAAAAATGAGCTCACATGAAGTGATTTTTACTTACTGAGTTGTTAACTGAATGCCTGAGCTATCCAATACACAGTTGGTGATAGTAGTATTAATTCAAGATGGAAAACATTAAACTAAACTAAAATGAGCGCACATGAAGTGATTCTCACGTTCATTAAACACTTACTAAGTTGTTAACTGAATGTCTGAGACATCCAATACATGGTTGATGATGATAGTAGTATTAATGACATTGATAATACGAGGTCTTGAACTAGATACTGACAGGGGAACAACGAAGCTGTGATATTGAAAAGAAACTGAACTGAATTTGAAAGTTGATTAATATATGTAATGTGAAACCAATCTACTGGAAAAACAGTAAGGCAAGTTGATTTGAAAAGGATATGTGAAGGCTGAAAAGCAGGGTGCGGGGAAATGGGTAAAAATAAGAAAATAAGAAGTAGTGATCTTCATAAACATAACATGACATATTCGTGACCGTAATTAATACAGTGTGAACTGTCGGGGTTTCACGGTTCTCGTTAGTGAAGGGTTAAAGCAAAGGTAGACTGGATCTCCTTTCCAGGTGGTTGCTCCGACAATAACCCTTACTCACCGTCGTTCTGCGGGTCTTCCCTCGATCCTCTAGGCTCCACTGCTCGCCCCGGAGAGTACCCCAGTCGATCTCACAACCGGCCTTAAATTGCAAGATGAGTGGGGGTACAGATCGTTCCCTCAATCTGTGGCCCGCCCCGACACAGAACTCTTACACAGCCTTTAAGGTCGCCAACTGGTGTTTTTAGGTGTCCAGTAACACTGCAGTGGTGAGGTGTAATTGTGGTAATTGTGGTAAGAGCAATTTCAAATAATATGGTATCAGGCAGGTCACTCTGTTTTACTTCATTACACGGTCACAAGATAAATGGAGGGGATGATATCAAACACCAAAGAGTTTTGGTATTTTACTTAAAAGACAACGAGAAATATATATGCATCAATGTATCAGGAATAATATATGACAACTGCTCAATTCATAGCAGAATAATCTGGAGCGCACCAATATGGTAACACTGGCAGCGCCACGCGTCACCTGTCAGATGTCAGCTGACCAGGACCCTTGCGATCGTGAGAACAGACTAGTACTTGTTTTCTAATTCTATCACGATCCCCGTTTATTTAACTTTTTCGCAAAACACTGTATTCAACATTCACATGGCTTACTTATGATTTCACTGGCCTCACGATCAATATCTTATTCACACTGCACTCACAGTGACTTTTCACCGTACCAAAAGATTACTCTATTCCTAATAATATTTACTGTGAATGCATTCGCTTGATCACTGAACTTTTCTTTATATCTATACTTTCTCTCAAAGAGATATCACTGGCAATCACTTCACGTATATGATATTATTCAGTACACAGGCATGTCATATATAAATCAGTAATCAAATTACAGGCATATATATATATATATATAAATCATGAAGATCAATACACAGGCATTTATATCAATAAATCATGGAGATCAACACACAGGCATTTATATCAATAGATCATAGAGATCGACACACAGGCATGTATATCAATAAATCATAGAGATCAACACACAGGCATTTATATAAATAATTCTAGGCTCATAGCCTAACACCAATATCTGGTTTACTACCAATATATATAATAATAATAATCACAGGAAATTAATAATAGTCACAGTAAATTCTTTGATGAATCCTGGTGCTTGTGCACACCCACACATAGATATATATGTAAACTGATACTGTGAGCGCTCTGGGTAGCCTCACCACACACTGTGCTCTCTGTGACTTAGACTCAGGTGAGACTTGCTCACGACATATAAAATATCCTGATAAAAAATATATAGCTAACTAAAGGGGAAATGGGAGGGTAACTGTAAACACCTACTTCACCTATCCTAGGATGACAGTTGGGTTGTAGCTCCTGGTCCAGGCTCTCGCCTCGTACACCATCCAGAAACACAAGCCAACGCCTTAGGATGTCGCGTCTCGCCGCTTCTGTACACTGCAGGTCCGTGCTCCTTCCTCTACAGTACGTCGCAGGGTTGAAGTCGGTCTCCTGGCCGTCAACTTTCCTCCCAACTACGGCAGCCAGCCTACATCTCGGTGGTCGTCGCACGTTTCCCAATTAGTCCTTGTCACTGTACTCCCAGAGGAACTGCCTCTCACCACTACGAAGTCACTGTGAAGTTACCAGCCGTCCCAGACGATACTGCTTAAGCTCCACACGCACAGCACCCGACTTCAGAGCACTTGAAGCTCACTTCACTGTCAATTCCCTCGTCGTCTAGGCATATCACTAGGTATTTGGGAAGACTTCTCGACGTGCTTGCATCCAACTGTTGACTCGTAGGGTTCCACGAAGGTGGGGTTACTGTCAAACTTGACAGGATCGTCGATCACATGTTCAACCTGGTTGACAAGGCGGTCAACCCGGTTCACTCACGGTGGATTGGCCCGGCCACTAAGCTGTCTCATATACTGGTGAACTGCCAAGGACATCACACGTCGATGCCCGGCCCACTTCTTGCAACGCACCTGTCCCTGAGCACTTGTTGCTCAATATTCTGTCAATTCCTTATCTGAGCCACATCTGGGTTGCAGGAAGACCTCACAGAGTGCGCGCCAACAACTGGAGACGCTTACATCCACCGGAGTTCGGTAAATCCGTCATTCTGACAGGATGACCGATCGCGCGTCCTACCTCTCGGACGTGTCGTGAAAGACTGATATCGCCAAGGCATCACCACGGCTGGACCCCCAAGCCTATGTGACGTCACTTTTTCCAAAGTCGGTTTTCATTGGCTCCCAGTGCCACGTCGCTGATGGTGACCAATCTGGCGACACTGACGTCACACAGTTTTGGCGGGAGAACAGACTCGCCAGCGCCATATTGGCTCCCTAAAGGGCCTATCCCACAGGCCAAAATACTATATTTTCGCAAATTTCTCGGCTCATCGAGAATACTGCTCTCTCCCACATATGTTCAATTGATGCCTGCAATGTAGAGAACGCTCGGGAATAGTGGACATGACTCTTACAGCAGGCGTGGGAGAATTAGAAGGGGGGGAACACCGTCACAGAACTCTCTTGAAACTATGCTCACCGTGAAATCTCGTCACTAAGCATAACTTGTCACTCTGCGAAACAAATTATTGACTAAGTGCGAGAGTGTGAATAAAAATGACCACTTATGTTTGGAGTGCTATTTTAGTCAAGAAATACTGTAAAGGATGATTATTGACTAAAGAGAATTTCGCGGACTGCTGATGTTTGATGTGTTGAACTGCTTAAAGGAACCATATTTGCTAGAAAAAATTCCTGTGAAATAATGCGTGTTATATGTTTTGACTAACTAGCTAATGGCGTATTGCCTTGGCTAATAATAAAATGACCCATTTTGTCTGACTCACTTAGCACAAGTGAAGAGAAAACACTGAAAAACTTGCAAAAGGTTAAAACTCTGTGAAATCATATCTGTTATGTTAAGTTATGACTAGCCGTCCACAAAGCCTTTCCTCCTATCTCAACCCTATTAGTTCATGCTCTCGTGTTTCACATTTTGTTAAAACTAAATCTACACACGCGATATGAAATGTGAAAAAAATCTTACATTATGCTATGTTATCAGTGCTTGAATAAAATTATTAAGAGTGCTAGGCTATTGTTACGCACAGTCATCTCGCTAAGGTGGGTCGGTGTTGGAATTGTCAAAATGGTGTACCTTGCATACATCAGATCTCTGGTGGATTATGCTGCACCTCTGCTTGTTTTGATGACTGAAAGGACTTTGATGATACGAACAGTAATTGGTGACATTGTGCATATTCTCAAAACATAGTTTCTGCAAACAAACAAAAATAACAGTAAATTAGATGCGAGCTGTGATTTGAAAACTGAAAATGGGTGATGTGTGGTTATTGTGTGGACTCGGGAGATATGATCACCACATATAAGTTTCACAAAGAAAAATGATAAGCTAGGAAAGGTTTGTATATTTAACACACGAGACATCCATGCAGTAGTGAGATTCCTTTGATGGCTGTGCACGTGTCAATGAAAAAATAAAGTGTAAAGATGTTTCAGAGTGGTATTTTAGTCGAGAAATTATACAAAATTGTGTGTATTGTCTAGTGAGAGGCGGAACAAGAGACCAAGAGGTAAATGTCGTGATCACACAGTTAACAAAAAATATTAGAATTTGTAGGTATGTAGTGATCATATCTCCCCAAACTCTTCTGTGCATATTTCACAAAGACATTCTTCCTGACTCACCACTCTTAGTTTGTGGACTAGTGACACACCTTTGTTTAAAATTAAATCTACAAAGCTTCACATTTACAAAAATGTTATTTGGTCATCAGATAGGAAGATGATTTTCCACGTTGCGTTATGTAACGATATAATGTGTTACAAGAACTAAACAGGGCTGTGGTAATATTTTACTTGTGTTTGGATGTAATGGCTAAACATGGTTTACATTTTCAATAATGCTAATTGGTCAACAGAAAAGTTGATTTCCACGTTACGTTACAATGTGTTACAGGGGCTAAAACTGGTAGACAGTAATATTATATGGTATGAGATGTAAAGGAGATGGACTAAGTCAAACTTCATTTAAAAATGTTATTTTGGTTTGTAGAAATTTGATTTCGCGTTACGTTACAATGTGTTACAGGGGCTAAAAACTGGTAGACAGTAATATTATATGGTATGAGATGTAAAGGAGATGGACTAAGTCAAACTTCATTTAAAAATGTTATTTTGGTTTGTAGAAATTTGATTTCGCGTTACGTTACAATGTGTTACAGGGGCTAAAAACTGGTAGACAGTAATATTATATGGTATGAGATGTAAAGGAGATATTGTGTTTGGCTAAATGGGGTTCACATATCAATATGATATTCGGACAGAAAGTTCCTCTTACTCTTAAAATGATATTTAGGCAATGAACGATGTTAACATGTTGGTCACGCTACATTAATAATATTTGGGCAAAGAACGATGACAACATGTTGGTCATGTTACGTTACAAAGTTATAAAGGTGAGTGTGATGGGGGTTCGAAAATTGACATTAGTGTTCCATCCTCTGGTAAACAGCGGCAGCAGGAGAAAGGAATTGATGTTACTTTTTCCCCCAACTATTAAATGATCTGAATAGAGAGTGAAAGAGAGAGAGAGAGAGTAACCACTGACTGCTATGTGTATCCCATGCAGATGTGTTTACAAAAAAATTATGTTTTGTTATAATAATAAGATTGAAGACCACCTTATGACTCTCGTTACTCTTAAAAAAAATGCTTTTTGAGCAAAGAACGATGGTAGCATGTTGGTCGCGATGCGATACAAGGTTACACATATGATGAGAAATAATACTAAAGGCTTTGCACAGAACATCCGGTCTGGGAAGGGTGAAGTGATGTTGATGGGTTGGGCTTGGAAGGGGGGTGGAGTGGGGAGGGGGATTGGGGGGGGTGGATGGGGTGAGGGTAGGGTCACCTCAGCACCTCGCTCGTCTCACTACGCCTCAAACCTGCACGAAGGTTGACCCTAACGAGACGGGTTGATGTTTCACTCATTCAGGAGTCTTGAACATTCTGTGTCATTGTCTTGCTATGATAACGCCGTGTGTTTTATAAGGTCTGCACAGCAANACTACTAGGTTATGGATGAAACAGTTAAGTGGAAGCCTTCTATATTAGATTTTGTTATCCAGACTGCCATTTATTTTGGATATGTATTGTACTTAAGTCTTATGTGATTTTTGTTAAGTGTTGTGAGTATAGCAGGAGAAAATGTTGTGATGAGCATAGAGTGAGAATTTCATGTATTTGGGTGTACAAAAATAAGATATGCCCTGGAGAATAAA
>WNGS01164745.1:0-10990 GCA_020271785.1 Procambarus virginalis | reverse complement strand
GGGGTAGGGGACAGACGTGTCGTCGGCGTCGCGCTCCGTGAAAACACTGGAATAAACCGGGATTTTTTAGGATTACAACTATGGATTACGGCCACAGTGATCACTGCATAGTGACCCGTAGGAAAGTTGAATACAGAAATTAAAAATGGAACTTTGAGTTAAATACAGAATAAACGTGGTCCCACGTGGTGAGCCAGTGCCACCAGGCTCATGTGTACAGGCAAAAGCGATATATATCAAATATAGCGAGCAGTGATACGGTGAACAGTGAAGTGGAACGTGTAACACAACATATAAATTAGTGAATAGTGTTAGAGAATTGTACATGAAAAGTATAAATGTAAAGTTGTGGAGGAGGCATCACACTTGTGTTTACACCACAGCCACGAGGCCTACACAGTGTAAGGGAGTCCCTCAGTAACAGTATACTCCCTCAGTGATAATATACCAGCAATATATACTGTAATACGGGCAAGTAGGTTTAGGAACTAGTAATAGAGTAAGTTAATAACATTGTAAGCCGGAAGAAAGCAGAAATTCCCTTAGGAAAATACAGGCAAATAATCAGTGTATAAATCAAGTAACTGGCAACCGGTGACATCCTGCCCCCCCCCCCCGACCTGGGACAACAACGGTCAACTATACGGTCCCAAGAGGACCATATTTTCTCCACAAGGCGATAAGTACCCCCACATAAACTTTAACAAATAAACATATGTAATATTATAAATATACTGTATACATATTATATATACATATATATAATATTATAAATATATGCATATAATATTATAACATCACAAACCCAACATGGAGGTGTGTGGAGGCTGCCATAAGTCACTTCGGAAGACTGTTGTAGGCATTGTATGTAATATTTGTAACAAAGATTTCACCTGAGTTGTACAGGATTACCTACACAATATGCAAACCGGGAAGGTACCTACTGGATCTGTGAAAGTGACAGACAGGTGTGGGAAAACATTGCCAAACTAATGAATGACATTCCTGAAGTACACAGGCTACAATTCACACAAAAACTACCAGAAATATATGCAGAATATACAAAGACAGCAACGAACTCTGAGCACAACCCAGGATTGAGAATTTAGAGAGTCAAAGTAGCAATGTAGAAGGACATAGCGTCGAGGTACACAAAAATGAAGGCAATATTGTAGAGCAAACTGGTGATATGAATAAGGAGATAAAAATGAGACGAATGAGAAAGACGAAAGCAACAAGGCGAAAGATAAGGGTAATACCGAGAATAAATGCAGAAACGAGAAAGTTGGAACAAAAATCACAGAGGTAGCCAAGTCGTACACGGATACAAACAAGAATAATGCAATCACAGATGAAATATTTGCAGGTATTATGCAAAAGGACAGTGCAGATATGGGCCCAGAGGCACGGAATGCTCATTCATGCACCCACGGAAATGCCGGAACTGGTTAGGGAAAGGCAGATGTCGTTTTGATACTGAGTGTAGATATTTTCACCCTAAGCTATGCAAACTCTCAGTTAATGAGAGGAAATGCTACGATCTTCATTGCCCCGATTTCCACGTCAGAGGTACACAGCGCTATATAAAGAGGAAGTCCAATATAATAGCCCTGAACATTTTTAGAGGCAGGCAGAAACAGAGGGAGAAACAGACAGGCAGAAACGTGGCAGGAGTACGGATGGAGAGGGGAAATGCCCGAGACTGGACTACATTTCGTCATCAAGCCCACACATACTACACCCCCCAACTACACAGAGACTACCACACTCCCCAATATCACTTCCAAAACTGGACAAACCATCGCCACAACAACACACCCTGGGTCAGGGTAGAGAGGAGGGAGAACCATCAAAACCTTCCAGAAGTGACACACAATATGGACAATCATTCATTTTTGCGAACATTCAAGGTCTAAAGCCAAAGTCAAGGAATAAAGTCAAGTTCATAAAATGGCTGAAGATATTGTCCGTCGAATACGCAAGGAAAATTAAAATATGAACATGAATTTCACAGCAGAAATCTACAACGAAGCGTTGATAATGATTGAAGATTTGTGCTTGGAAATCGCGAACATAGTTCCCAATCAAATGGAATGCCGTCACCGAATCAATCTGCGGCTGCTTCGTTCAATGTAGAATTGTGTCGTGAACAAAATTACTACACGGGTGATCTGTTGCCGAATGTGCAGTCATATATTCTTAAGCTAACGCTTGAGCGAAAAGGCATTTACGATAAAATAACTCAAACTATCAATAACGGGTTTGGAGAAATCTTCTAAGATGGGTCAGGAAGAACTGTATAATCTTTCTAATTAGATTGATTTTGGCAGCATTTCGATCCCAAAATGGCATAACCTTAGCTCTTGCATCGTCCTAAACAGCTGCGACATTGCTACCAGGTGGAAGAACTGCTACTTCAGCTTTGAAATTGCCATTGTACATGCAATTCATTGAAACTCCCACGTTCAACATTTCCAATGCATCTGGCATGGGAAAAGTGTTGCAGAAATGTAAACTTATTGTTTGGGATGAATGAACAATGGCCCGCAAAATATCGCTCGAGGCTCTTGATCGATCATTGCAAGATTTGCGTGGAAACATCAGACCATTTGGGAACACATTAATTTTGCTTGCAGGAGATTTCATGCAGTCATTACCTGTAATTCCTCGATCGACACCAGCGGACGAAATAAATGCTTGCCTGAAATACTCTACTTTGTGGCGCCACGTAAAGATGTTAAAATTAACTACAAATATGCGTGTCCAACTGCAAAACGACTCGTCAGATTAGATATTCTCACATCAATTTCTGGAAATTGGGAACGGAAACGGGGCAGTCACTTACAAGTCCGTCGACACTGTGGTGGAAGCAGATGAAGCGATTAATTATCCAACAGAATTTTTTAATTCACTCTATCTGCCAGGGATACCACCACCACACGAATTGCAATTAAAAATCGGCGTGCCAATTATCATGTTACGAAATATCAACCAGCCAAGCTTAGCAACGGCACGCGGTTTGCAGTAAAAAATTATTCAGCAACGTCGTAGAATTTAAGATTTAAGAGATTGTAATTCCCAATTCGATTTACGTTTGCAGTCACCATCAAAAAGCTCAGGGCCAATCTTTAGAATTGTGCGGTTTAGATCTAGACACGGATTGCTTCTCACATGGACAATTATATGTTACGTGTTCTAGAGTCGTCAATCAGACAATCTCTATATCTCACAGACAATGGAACAAGAAAAAATATTGTATACCCACAAGCATTGTGAAATTAGACATGTTAGGAACATGCATTTTCTTTTTTCTTTCTTTTCCATTTAACCAGAATGAGCCACAGCAACGCGTGGCGGGTACAGCTAGTCCGTAATACGAATCAAAGTACTAGCAAGTACTACTTATAATAAACAAATAATGTGTAGTGTTACTACTTATAAGCTTTAAATAAATAAATAAATAAATAAATAAATGTTTATTCAGGTAAGGTATATACATACAAGTGATGTTTCGTTAATGGATCGAATTATAGATAGAGCTAGTACATACAATGCTTAAAGCCACTATTACGCAATGCGTTTCGGGCAGGAAGAACATTAATATCTAGAACTTAATACAAATTGAGCATGAATGAATGAATGAATGATATACAGGAGAAGATGCCCATTGGGGCGAGCCTTGAAGTGGGGACAGCTGAAGAGAAGTCGGTGAGAGGAAATGCTGAAGTTGAAGAAAAAGTGCCAGGGCTAGACCCAGCTGCTTGTCCGAGTGTAGATGCTGTATCAATCCATATCTGGCTAGGCTGGGAGACGGGTCTGGAAGGCGACAGTGGAGGTTTCCTTTCCTCTTGGTGTGTGGAGTGTGTCTACGTCGGGTCGGGTACCACCATCTCAAAACGAGCAGAATTAGGTCCCCATCCCCTAAAGAGGGGGAAGAGAGCGGCTGCTCTCAGTTGGTTTCTTCTTAGAATCTTCTATTTTTTCTTACTTCTAGTAGTCATTTGATGTTGTTCCTTGTTCTGGGGGTAGTCAGGTGGGAAGAGATCCTTAAACAATGTTGCTTCATCGCACATCGAGAAGATTTCTTCCTTCGATACATTCAAGGTTTTTTGGTTTGGGTTGTTCAGCAAGGCTTCTGCATACAACGCGTTGCAGATTTTACTGGAGAGGCGCCTGTATTCAGGAGATCCTGGGATTTGCTTATCACGTTCAACGCAGAGTTGGTCGATTCTTGTAGACATCACTGGTGATAAGTATGTTGGGTGTGCTGAGCATAAAGAATAAAATGTGTTGAGAACAAATACAATTCTTATATCTAATTATATTATGATCAGATCTTATATCAATCATATGTCTAGACAGTAAAAATAGTCAATAAATATGAATTGAAAACTACGCTCTCTAAGGGAGAGGGGAAGCCAACTCGAGAGTGAAGTGCCCCGAAGGGAGAACGCATTTGTTTACATACAGAGTGACAACGTGTGACGGTGACCGTCGAAATTAATTTTGTAAAGGACACCATAATAATATATCTTTATCACCAGTGATTACTCTCAAGAACTGGGGAAGAACCTGCACAATATGCACACGGAAAAATTCCTAGTACTTTATCTAAATATGAGTGTAGAGTGGGGCACACCAAGTAACGCCACCACCAACACCTATCTTATCCGACTGAAAATGCAATTAAGGACATAATCAATTAGCAACGCTACGAGATTAATAAACAGTGTTTGGTATAGAATGGGACCTAATCTCAGACACCATATCAATCAAATCAATAACAGTAAACTATTGCATTGTTACAAAAACGGATTTGATTTCACATGTTAGCAAAGTATTTTACCCACTTGGTCTATTAAACCCTTTAACAATCAAATGGCATTTTTTGGTGCAAGAAGCTTGGAAGACAAAAGTTGGTTGGGATGATCCACTACCACTCCAGTTACAAAAAGCTTGGATGGAGATGCGTCAAGAACAAAGTTTAGTCGAACAGATAATCTTTCTGAGATACATAGTCGAGGAAAATGATGAAGTAACACTACATGTATTCGCTGACTCGTCAGTCAGAGCTTACTTAGTGACTTCTATGAATCATATCTAATCACCTCTGAGGTCAGAGTCGCTCCATTAAAAAAGAGGACATTGCCTCAGATGGAACTAACTGCATTGCTAACTTGCACACGCTTAGCAGTGCATATCAAACAAGTCTTGTCGTCGATGAACATCAAAGATGTTATTATATGGTCTGAAAATGAAGCCGTCTTACAATAGGTGGGAAATGACAACTGTCCGACACCATATGTAAGAAATTGCGTCTCAGAAATTAAAGAAACTTCTGCAAGCTTTCAATTGTTGCATCTACCAACAAAAGATAATCCAGCTGATCTCTTATCAAGAGGGATGACGTTTAAACAGTTTAAGCAGATATTTGGTTTCATGGGCCTCGATTGTTAGTGAACGGTAGTTGGCCAAAACAAAAGCTACACATCATTACGACACAAACCATAACTACCACCAGACAGCAAGCTTAAACACCACCTATTAAGTGTAATTGTGTGTTGATTGGCCAATTGCATGCTTGTGTAACCCTAATATATCCAATAAGTCTGTTTGTCATTACAGGGTGAGTCAATGCCTCATATTTCAGTAAGTTTTTATTAATCTTACTTCGACTGAATCTTTTCAAAGTAACCAGACACTCGTGAGGTACACACCCTTATGAGTGTCCTTGTGTCAGAAGAGTCAAGTCAAGCCCAACTGAATCTCTTCATATAAATTGAATATATATCTGAATATAAATGATAATATACATTAAGTTAACAATTGCATATTTAGTTATCTTTAATTTATAAAATAAGTTTATATTGAATATAATCTCTTACATTTAATTAACAGTACTTAGACCACACTTAAGTTAATTTAATTGCATATTTATATATATCATACATCAATAATACTAATTGTTGTCTTTATTAGTATATGAATATTGGCTGTTATAGTTATGGTGCTAGTCTGGACTGTGTACAAGTTTAGATCCCTGATTTAAACAGAACCAGTGTTCAGTTATAGAACTGAATTATTAAATCTTATCATTGTATTAACAATACAAGCTGATGTGTGAATATTGTCTGCAGGTATATTGTTGATCTTCAATCAACATCTCGATTCATCCTTAGCGACCCCACCTGCCCCTTACAGCCCGCAGTCTGTCATTAGGAAAAGAGGAGTTATGATTTGCGTCCCTAGCTAGGGACTTTAATTGAATTAATTTTGCATACAGTAATTTTTAATTTAGTATAGTACAAGTCCCTAGTAGTTCTTATATATCTATCCCGACAGTTTTTCCCACAAGGAGCAAGGGAAGAATCCCGATCATATGTGGCATTCTTCCAAGAAAAGGAGTTGGAAATGAATGGTTGTCGAGGGTACTTGGAGTCAATTGCCAGCTGGAAAAATAATGCAAATCAAATGCAATATCTTTCATTGATAACTGGGAACACTTCTATGGAAGAAATGAAATGTATGCTCGGGATGGGGTGCATCTATTGAGGGCTGGGGGTTGTTGTTGTTGTTGCGAACTTGTTGGAACCAGTGGTTGGAGGCGTTTGTTTGGGTTTGGGTTCAAACAGTTAGTAGATAGTGGTATGGGAATTGATATGGAGAAAGGAGGTAATAAAAGTACATGTTTGTGGGGGAAACAAATTGGCAAAATGATCAGGGAAAGAGAGGGGCCTCAAAATAACAATTCACTTAGAGTATATTACACTAACAATAGAAGTCTAAGAAATAAAATAAGTGACTTGAATGCTCTTGTCTGCGCAGAAAAAATAGATATTATTGCACTTACCGAAACGTCTATGAATGTAGAAAATAGATAACTATTAGCTGAATATCAAATATATGGATTTAACCCTTAAGCTGCTAAGGGGTTCTGAGGACATTTACACCCTTGAGCACAGGAAAAAACTAATTCTAAAAAAAAATTTGTCATCTAAACATGTTAATTTGTATCCCCTGAGCACAGGAAAAATTATAAAAAATCTATTGTACTTATCAATGACATAATTGAGCCGACAAGTTGGCCGATGACATCACAGAGCGTGAGCGCTCAAGGGTGATGCGTCAGAGAGCCGTCACTCATGGCGGCTCAGGAGGCCCTAGTTGCCGCGAATTTATTTTCGCGGCATTATTTACAGTATCTATGGCACATCTTACAATAATTTTTTTCGCTAGTATTGTTCCAATTATTGTCACTAGACGTTGTATTATAATAAAACTGGTATAAACTCACTACGCGCTCACATATTAGTGTCACAAGTATGCCCACCAAAATAGTATAGATTACAGGAAATATACAATGTATTTGTTTTTTTCAATATAAACACTAAAATTAACTTGATATGTACATTTATTTACAAAAGTATTACACATTTAGTAGTCCTGGAGACTGTGATACTGTGCGAAATAGTCGCTATGGCACAGAGGGACGGCACACGCTTCGCACCATGTTAACACCAATTTACGTTTCTGTGGCCTCATTTTGGTGCTGGAACACACAACACACCGACGCTGGCCTGCTGCACGAGCTCCAGTTGGTGGTAATTTCTTGATTTGGTGTACCAGAAAGGCCTCCCTGTAAGCGAGCCTGGGTGCAGGAGCATGGTTCAATATTGTGTCCTGAATGGGTCTTTGTATGCCAGGGGTGTCCTTGCCAAACTTACCTAGTAACTGTTTCACAACTTGAAAACTAAATGAACGGAAATATGGTTTTCTACCTGTTTTCACAAGATACATGTTGTAACTGTTCAGCATTGTTACGTCAATAAGGTGGAAAATCATTTTCTTCGTCCACTTCACTGTTTTCCGTACACACTCTACAGCACCCACCATCATGTCACATTTACCAATTAAACGCATGTTGATGGTGTAGTTCATCACACAATCTGGCTTATATATTAATTGTTTGTTGTTCTGTTCACCTTGCCACTGTCCACCATTGAACCAGGGTGAATGGTGGTCAGCATGTTCACTTCACGTCTGTCTTTCCACCGCACTGTAAGTGTTGCACCTATCGCAATCACCTACTTGCATAGCAATGTCAAACACAGGCATTTCCCTTCGTTTTGGCTTTACTGTGCCACACACTCCGGTTTCATTATTAACAAGAATTTGGTTAGTAAGGGACTGGTATAATAGTTATCTGTGTACAATATGTGGCCCTTGTTCAGATATGGTGCAAGCAGTGCCTTCACCACACTACCTGAGAAGCCATGTTGGTCATTAGCAGGAATGTCTACATTTTTGGCGGAATACAGTATCATGTGTAACACCATTCCTGATTCACAGTAACAGAGCACAAAGAATTTCAATCCAAATCGGTGCTGTTTGAGGGAATATACTGATTGAAGGCATCACGTCCTTTGAAAAGCACAAGGGATTCATCAATAACCAACTTCTGAGCTGGTACGTGTTAATCTCGGAACTTTCCAATCAGGTCATTTAGCACGTGCCTCACCCTCCAAAACCTATCATCCTGTCTCTCGTATGCATTATTTGCAAAATGAAGGCACTGTAGGATCAACAGAAATCTGTCTCGGGACATATATTTCCCGAACAATGGTGTTGGAACAGCGTTGTCTTTGCTCCAACAATGTGATATTACGTGTTTCACACAATGTTTCATCAACATACAAATTGCGGAAAACATACAATTCCCCTACAGTCGCCTCTTTTTAACGCTGTAGTCGTAAAAATTCTGATACCTCTTCACCTTCAATGAGATCAGCCGCAAGTCTGTTCGTTTCGTGAACAAAATGTTCCATGAGCGGCTCATCGAAATTATGCAGTGAAGAAGTCCATTTCACTAATTTCGTCACCTGTATCAGGGAAAAGATCTGTAATTCCCACATCTCAATTGTCAAAGTCGGGAATTTGTGGAACAAAATCTTCTCCATCACTCCACACAAATAAACCTGCTGTCTTCCGAGAGCCATTAGCTGCACCACGGCGAGGAATCCGGGGACCAGGAGCTGAAGCAGGTCTAGCAACAGTAGGGGCAGGAAGGGTCGATGAGGATAAAGTATTGGAATATGATGGGATTTGTTCGTCATTGTCGCCATTTTGTTCCATGCGGCAGCGCTTGGCTGGACATCCGCACTTGTCCCGTCTCCCGTAAAGGTGTTCCTTATTTTGACTTTTATCCAGTTATTCATGCCTCCATCCTTGCCCGTTGGCAGCGTTGTTGGTCTTCTGTTATTGGTAACAAACTGCGTACTCTCAAGAGTCGTGTGTCCCAGTGGCCTTCCTCCTGCCACCATAACCGACGGTGGGAAACGGCTCTAGCTAGGTTACGTCTTGGCCATACCCGTTTAACTCACGGTCACTTAATGGAGCACCACCCGGCTCCTTATTGTCCGAATTGCATTGTCCCTCTTATGGTCGTACATATCCTTGTTGAATGTCCTGACTTCCAGGACGAGCGTGTGTCTTGTTTTCCGACTGCCCCCCGCAGTCGTTTGTCCCTCGATAGAATTCTTGGCGACTCTGATACTTTTGATATCGTTCGCCTTATGCGTTTTTGTTCTCGTATTGGCATCCTTGGTGATATTTAGCGCCCTCTGATTATCCCGCATATTTGATGGTGCTACATAGCCTTCCCGGTTTGGTGCCTTCTACTGACAATTACTTACTTACTTGGCTGGACAGGCAGCTGATGCGGCAAAACTTGTACTGGCACTAGCAGGCGTGGTAAAACTATTCTCCGATTCTACATCACTAAAATCAGAGAATGATTCAATTGTTTCAGACTCGTCGATCATATCATAAACTTGCAATGAAACACATGAACTATGAGCTTGGGCCCGAAGTGGTGTTGAGTAGTAGCGGGTGACTCTCGTGGCATCCTCACCCTCGTGGCACCAAAATGTTCACCCTCACTATCCGTGGTTTCTATTTCCTCAGGCTGTGTATAGTCCTCATCTATATCCGAGTCGTCAATATCAGATTCGTCAACGTCTTTGAACAATTCATTGGCTATTTCGTCTTCGGTCAAAGACTGCGCAGCGCAGTGCACTGAGCAAAGTCGGACACTGGGTCGTGATGCGCTCGCCATGGTGTCTGGGCACTAACTAAGGCCTGGGAAACAAAGGAGGCCTGCACTAGATTTTTTTTCAAGGTGGCATCTGTTTGTAATCGTCCCTGGCTACGGTATGGGTGACCCCTTTACACCACGGGACATTTGAATCGTGCCTGGCACCCTTTGGTGTATATATACACCATGCGCACGGTGGGACACGTTACTCATGGCATATATATACGCTATGCGCAGTTTAAGGGTAAAACAATTTCACACAGATATATTAGATGAGGAGGGGGAGCCGCCATATAAGTTCAGGAAAATTTGAAATGTAGTCTCAAAGAGGGAATCAAAACTGAGCCACACACAGAAACTATTTGGATAGAATTAAACGAAAGCTAATACTCTTATAATAGGAGTTATATACAGGCAACCAAACTTAGACAGAATGGAAGCAAAGCACATTTGATATGAAATATCTAGAGCATCTAGGTGTAACAGTATTTGTGTCACTTTAATTTTAGTGGAATAAATTGGTTTAACAGAACAGGGAATAGTGAAGCAGAAGATTTTCTAGGATTATTGACGATTGCTATCTTATGCAACACATTAAGGAACCAACACGAGAAAATAATATTTTAGATTTAGTGTTAACTAACAGGGAAACACAAATTAATGACATCAAATTTGAAAGTAAGCTAGGGAACAGTTATCAGAAAGAAATCAGATGTAGCATAGAATGGAATAGATCTGTTGGAGAAAATTCTGTTAAAGTGCCAGATTTTCGAAAAGCTGATTTTAATAGCCTAAGAAATTTTTTGGGTCAAATTGATGAGACAGTCTTGGGCATGGGGGTGGGCCGGTCTTGGAGGGAGACGTGAACCCAGCGATAGGTGATGTAAAAAGGGATTT
>WNGS01164742.1:0-10246 GCA_020271785.1 Procambarus virginalis | reverse complement strand
AACGAGGATGTTAATTTGATTATGGGTGGTGGAAGAGCGGTGCAATTAAGGCCTTCATTACTCTCTACCCGAGTTGATTACAGGTTGTACGGCCTCGGTTGTGAGCTGACAAATGATGAATTGGCCAAAATTAATTAGGCGATTACAAGTTTCGAAAGTTTCGGAGCTTGGAGGTTCCAAATTTCAACGTTAGGACAAGGAATTCGGCAGTCATACTATAGAGTAGATCTTGAAGTTATGATATGGGATATAAAAACATTTTTTTTATAGTAAACATTAAACTATATACAGTAAAAATGAATTGTGACACTAGTATTTGGTAACTATTAAGCACATGTTTACAACAATTAAGACATCTGCGTGGCGAGGCCCAGCAGGGCCGCTTGTTACAACTTGTGACAAAGTTGTAAATCTGGCTTAACGTGTTTATGAACGTTATAGGCGGAGGGGGGGGGGGGGGGAGGGGGGGGGGGGGGGGGGGGGGGGGGGGGGGGGGGTGGGTGGGACTTTTCTCACGCCTTCCACCATCTCTTAACTACTTTTTTCATTTTTACATCACTCCTACAACTTTCTTATTTCTTTTCAATCTTTCACTTTTCCTAACCACCTTCCTTTTTTCCATATTGCTCACCTATACTCCCTATTCCTTCCTTTAATCCTCTTTCTTTTTTCTTTCAATATCCTATTCCTTCTATCTCACATTTCTTTTCTCTATACCACCAAGGTTACGCGGTTAACTTGCTATATTGGTTGTAACAATTGTTAGAAGGGGTTTAACCTTGTTCGAACGTTGTACCAACTCGTACTTTCGGTGTGTGTTTGGCGGGGGTCCTCAAAAAAAAATGTATACAACTTTGAATTATTATAAAACCAGTGTGTATTAAAATACATATCCTTTTCAAAATGTAATAGAATCTACATTGTTGAATTGTTTTGTCTAAGCGGGTTATCAAACTGGTGTTCGGTCTGCTCCTGGTACTGCTGGGTATAACCCGAAGCAGTGAAATCGCAAACATCTAGAAACATTTCGTTTGGTAAAAACAAGTCCACAAGGGCCGTGACGATGGATCGAACCTGCGTCCGGAGCATCCCAGACAATTTTCTTAATTGCATGTCGGGAGGAATTGGGAGGCCCACGGCGCAGGTTTCGAATCTCGCCACGGCCCTCCCTGGGAGTGTTGCATTTGATGCATCAGTTGTGTGATCTATGTGGTAAAGTCGTGTGTTGTGATAGATTCAGCTAATCGGAACAAGTTTCCGAGTAGCACGGGCTTGGTGAAGCCGTAGTGGACTTTACCTTGCACCGGAGCGGGGCAAGTAGCACGGGATATGGTGAGCACGTAAAACTACCTGTCACAGGAGCGGGGCAAGTGCCGGGCTATGGTGAGCCCTTAGTGGACTTACCTGGCACCAGGAGGGGGCTAAGTAGCACGGGCTATGGTGAGCCCGTAGTGGACTTACCTGGCACAGGAGCGGGGCTGCCTCGGTGAGGACGGTTGAGGACGGAGGGTATTCTTCAACCTACCCCCACCTCACCCAACCCACACCGCACACGTTTTATAGCCACCATTTGGCAAGATTAATCATCGAGTTAGATCTTACATATGACAGTAGGGGAGGGGGGGAAAGTAAAAGTCCATCTTGTGGAAAATGTAAATCTGAAAGGAAACTTATCAATTGAGTATCAGCGTTAAAGTCTGGTATACATTATACTTTTTTGGGTGAACACCCCTGTAAATATATCTAGCCTAATAGTCGAACCCACGCTACTGACTAAACCTTGGCCTAGTATGCAATGGCCGATTTGCCTAGTATGCAATGCCCGTATTTGCCTAGTAAGCCAGAGGGATTTTCGTTTATTTTCAATTATGCTGTTTTTTTACGTATGCTGTACTAGGCCAAAATTGCCTACTAGAAAATGGAAGCGGGCTCTCGAAAATGCGCACTGTCCCGTTTGCTGTTTTGGGTCCTCTGGTAGGTTAGCAGAGCCACTTTATACTGAACGTTTTCGTGGCCTTGCTGGCGTTTATTAGACGACTTATAGTTCTTGAATTAGTGATGCATAAATCATTGCTATTAATAATAACTTTAATAATTCATATATATTTCTACTAATAAAATATTAGAATGGTTATTATACTGTGGTGTTTGCTGATGCGTGTATTTTAAAACTCATATGCTTTGGTAACAAAGTAATTTTAGTATATTGGAATAGGACATGATGTGTTGTGCAATGATGCTGCGAGCAACCATACATTGCTATTGCGTCTTAGGTAACCCAAGGCTGCACTTGGCACAATTTGGCAACACGGAATAATACAGTAATTAAACCACCCGGCCTTAAGATGACACGACCTGAGCACAGGCAAGGTGAACGATCCGATTTACGTTGATGCAGTTATAGAAGTGTTGCAAATTGTACACATTGATGGCAGTAAGCAGTGTTTGCTAATTATTGGACACACATTGTGGCAGTCAAAGCAAGTGTTGCAATATCTATGGCCCACTGATGCGTAAAGCCAGTGTTCATATTGGCAGCACCTTGAGGGCGTAAAGCAGTGTTGCAATATTGCACACTTATGGCAGTAAATCAAGTGTGCAATATTGAACACATTGATGGCAGTAAAGCAAGTTGTCGCAATATTTGCAACACGTGATAGGCAGTAAAGCAGTGTTTGCAATTATTGTGCTACACATTGAGGCAGTAAAGCAGTGGTTGCAAAATATTGGACACCATTGATGGCACAGTAAAGCAAGTGTTAGCCAATTATTGCACACATGATGGTCAGTAAAGCAGTGTTGCCAATATTGGCACACATTGATGCAGTAAAGCAAGTGTTGCAATATTGGCACACATTGTATGCAGAAGCATTTGTAATAGACATCACCGTGTGCACGAGTGTTTGCAATATTGGCAACCTTGATGCAGTAAAGGAAGTGTTGCAATATTGGTCACACTTTGATGGGCAAAAGCCAAGTGTTGCAATTGGCACACGTGATGGAAGTAAAGCAAGTGTTGCATATTGCACAACATTGATGGTCAGTAAAAGCAAGTGTTGCAATATTGGCACCATTGATTGGCAGTAAGGTGTATGCAATATTGGCCACTCTCTTGTCTGGCATGTAAAGCAAGTGTGCAATATTGGCACACATTGATGGTGACGTAAGCAAGTGTTGCAATTTGGTACAGTTGTGCAGAAGCGTGCATTAACATTGATGGCAGTATGCAAGTGTGCACATATAGTGGGTACACCGTTGATGGCAGTAAAGCAAGTGTGGTGTCAATATTGGCACACGTTTGACTGCTAGTAAGCAAAGTGTGAATTGTATTGGCACACATTTGAGGCAGATACAGCAAGTGTTGCAATATTGTAGCACACATTGATGGCAGTAAAGGCACGGTGTTTGCAATTAGGAGCCACGTGATTGGCAGTAAAGCAAGTGTGGCAATATGCACACTGTGCATGGCAGGACAGCAGTGTTGCAATATTGGCAACACGTTGATAGCAATAAAGCAGTGTTGCAATATGCCACACGTATCTAGGCAGGATTTGCGTCCTGGGCTTTGGGAGGAAAGCACCTAAGCTCAATTTGTTCCTGAACCACCTTTATGGCAGCTTTATTAACATATTCCGCAGTTAAAAAGGTTAATTAGCAAAACCGAACGAGGCAATTGAGTGACTCTCGTGCGGGCTGCTAACGACGATCAAAGCTCGTGGTTTTAGTCATACTAACTACACCATGTTGACGGCTCGTGACCGCCAGAGATCTACAGAATTAATCCGTATTAAATCAGGCACAGCGATCGCGCGGCTTCCCCTATGATAGACGCCGGACAGTATATCACTGGAGGCAGTTCTGGGCAACAGAAGAGGGAGGACACAGAGCGTGAAATACGCTTCATGCGGAATTGGATACCATCCTCGTGATTAATGGAGGGTTCTTGATCTGGTTGTGCGCTCTCTGTCTTTCTGTCTCTCTCTCTCTCCTCTCTCTCTCTCTCTCTCTCTCTCTCTCTCTCTCTCTCTCTCTCTCTCTTCTCTCTCTCTCTCTCTCTCACTGTCTCTTCGTCCTGTTCCCTTTCTCTTGATCCTTTTGTCCTTTCTTCCTATGATCCTTCAGTGTTTGGTCCTTCTCCGCTCCCTTTGGCCTTTTCTCCCTTTGGTCCTGCTCCATCTGGTGTTGTGACGGTGTGTGCTGGCGATAGATCTCATCCTAGGAAGTAGGTTAATATGTTTGTTTTGGCAGAACGACAATATACCACCTTGTCATTATGGGTGACAATCGTTCAGAATATCAAGGGAAGATAACCCCTAAGGGGTACAGGAGGCCCACCTGAGGGATTCTCTTCCCTGACATTCTGAAAGATTAACGACCATAGGGCCGTAGGCCCAGACAAATTGGTATGGTGGGAGCATTCATTATAGGTCTAAAAGGGCAATTTCACGGAGTTGGTACCTGTGGAGGCGCTGAAGGCTGATCACAACAGCCTGCTGGGGTCATCACAACAGCCAGCTGGGGTCATCACAACAGCCAGCTGGGGTCATCACAACAGCCAGCCCGGGGTCATCACAACAGCCAGCCCGGGTCATCACAACAGCCTGCCCGGGGTCATCACAACAGCCAGCCCGGGTCATCACAACAGCCTGCCCGGGGTCATCACAACAGCCAGCCCGGGTCATCACAACAACCTGCCCGGGTCATCACAACAGCCAGCCCGAGTCATCACAACAGCCAGCCCGGGTCATCACAACAGCCAGCCCGGGTCATCACAACAACCAGCCCGGGTCATCACAACAACCAGCCCGGGTCATCACAACAGCCAGCCCGGGTCATCACAACAGCCAGCTGGGGTCATCACAACAGCCAGCCCGGGTCATCACAACAGCCTGCTGGGGTCATCACAACAGCCAGCTGGGGTCATCACAACAGCCAGCCCGGGTCATCACAACAGCCTGCTGGGTCATCACAACAGCCAGCCCGAGTCATCACAACAGCCAGCCCGGGTCATCACAACAGCCAGCCCGGGTCATCACAACAGCCAGCTGGGGTCATCACAACAGCCAGCTGGGGTCATCACAACAGCCAGCCCGGGTCATCACAACAGCCTGCTGGGGTCATCACAACAGCCAGCTGGGGTCTTCACAACAGCCAGCTGGGGTCTTCACAACAGCCAGCCCGGGTCATCACAACTTCCAGCCGGGGTCATCACAACAGCCAGCCGGGATCATCACAACAGCCAGCCCGGGTCATCACAACAGCCAGCCCGGGTCATCACAACAGCCAGCCGGGGTCATCACAACAGCCAGCCGGGGTCATCACAACAGCCAGTCCGGGGTCATCACAACAGCCAGCCCGGGGTCATCACAACAGCCAGCCCGGGTCATCACAACAGCCAGCTGGGGTCATCACAACAACCAGCCCGGGTCATCACAACAACCAGCCCGGGTCATCACAACAGCCAGCCCGGGTCATCACAACAGCCAGCCCGGGTCATCACAACAACCAGCCCGGGTCATCACAACAGCCAGCCCGGGTCATCACAACAACCAGCCCGGGTCATCACAACAGCCAGCCCGGGTCATCACAACAACCTGCCCGGGTCATCACAACAGCCAGCCCGGGTCATCACAACAGCCAGCCGGGGTCATCACACAGCCAGCCCGGGTCATCACAACAACCAGCCCGGGTCATCACAAGCCAGCCCGGGTCATCACAACAGCCAGCCCGGGTCATCACAACAACCAGCCCGGGTCATCACAACAACCAGCCCGGGTCATCACAACAACCAGCCCGGGTCATCACAACAGCCAGCCCAGGTCATCACAACAGCCAGCCCAGGTCATCACAACAGCCAGCCCAGGTCATCACAACAGCCAGCCCGGGTCATCACAACAGCCAGCCCGGGTCACCACAACAGCCAGCCCGGGTCACCACAACAGCCAGCCGGGGTCATTACCGAGATCAATAGCCCCAAACGGCCCATGTCAAGGATACGAAGAAGTACGTTACAAATGATGAATATTTTAATCATTAATAATTAATTATCGAAGATTTATTAATGTGTGGGTGTTTAGGGGGTTTAACTAATGACATTGTTATGTAATTAGTTGAATGTGATGTGGTGTAGGACAGTCAATATAATGGCAATTAACGGTGGTAATTGTGCATTTCATTTCCTGTTGAAATATTTAGTTAGAACGTGTATCAGAACTCTCTGTGTGTGATATTAATGTGGAAAGGGTTGTATAGCCAGGCACTGCCCCCACCATGGGCACTGTCCACGGTGGGGGGCAGTGAACCCACCATAGTCACTGTCCCCCACCATGGGCACCGTCAACAGTGGGGGGCAGTGAACCCACCATAGTCACTGTCCCCCACCATGGGCACTGTCCACAGTGGGGGGCAGTGAACCCACCATAGTCACTGTCCCCCACCATGGGCACTGTCCACAGTGGGGGGCAGTGAACCCACCATAGTCACTGTCCCCCACCATGGGCACTGTCCACAGTGGGGGGCAGTGAACCCACCATAGTCACTGTCCCCCACCATGGACAGTTTATTTGTATTTCAAATTTGTAAATAAACAGTTTTCCTTGTATATTTGTATGTGTTAAATTGCGTCCCCCTTCGATGTTTATTTTCATTGTTAATCTCATTACTTGTGAAATGATTATATATATATTATATATATATATATATATATATATATATATATATATATATATATATATATATATATATATAATATATATATAATAGATAGATATATTGATTTCTTTGCATTTTCGCTTGTTCTAATTTTAGTGCAATCAATAATTGGTTTTTTTCCTTTGCAGGTATGTGTTTGCTGTTGATGGTGGGATCTATGTTTAAGGTAATTATGCGGGAAATATATTTTGTTGGGACTGGAGAGGATTGTGTTGTATGGTGTTCAACGTCATCTTAAACTCGGCATTGAAAGTTGTATTGTGAAAATACATCGGAATCGAAATGCTTCAAGTATACACAAAATTGTCATTTATCGTGTTGATATATGTTCGTATATGTAGTATCGTATATGATATATATGAAGTATTGGATGGCAATTTTATTTGTTTAAGTGGTATGCAAGAATTAACAGGGTAGACAAATATTAAATTGTAAATAGTTATTCCCTTAAAACGCGTATCTTGAGTATTTGTTTAGTCTGTCCATAAAGTAGACACGACCGTTTCTTTAAGGCCGTCCCGTCATTTTAAGGAGGGACTTAAGTTAATTTCGAGCACTAACTACCCTTCATTGATGAAATCTATCAATATAATAATATATATTTTATTTAATTTTTGATTCAGTTAATCATACAATGAGCATTAAATATATTTAGTTTCATTTAAAAGTTTATTCCAATAAAATATAGTATTTGTCTATTAATACTGTAATATGTAGGGTCAAATTATGACAAAATGCACAAATGTGACTGAACAATGTCATCCCCATGGCGCAGTGGTTATGCACTCGCCTGGCTCATCGCAAGCGCTTTCGCCTGGGGTCGTATCCTGGCCGGGGAGGATTGTCTGGGCGCCAATCGTTAACTGTTGCCTCTGTTCACCAGCAGTGAATGGGTACCACCTGCTTGTTTAATGATTTGGCGGGTCGTATTCCGTTGAAAATTAGGATTAAGGACTGCCCGAACGCTGCGCGTACTAGTGGTTTTCAAGAATGTGAACACATCATGTTATGTACTCTCATAAACCCAATGAACTTCTTCTTGTATAATATATATATATATATATAATATATATTATATATATTACATATATATATATATATATTACATATATATAGATATATATTATATATATATATATATATAGATATATATATATATATATATTTTATAATATTTTATATATAAATATATATATATATATATATATATATAGATATATATATATATATATATAGATATATATAATATATATCGTACCTACTAGCCAGAACGCACTTCCCTCAGCTACGATGCAAGGCCCGATTTGCCTAATAAGCCAAGTTTCATGAATTATATATTTTCTATTTTTTTTTTGTCTATGAATGATAAGCTACCCATTCATTATGTATGAGGTCATTTTTTTTTATTGGAGTTAAAATTAACGTAGATATATGACCGAACCACCAACCCTACCTAACCTAACCTAACCTATCTTTTATATGTTAGGTTAGGTTAGGTAGCCGAAAAAGTTAGGTTAGGTTAGGTTAGGTAGGTTAGGTAGTCGAAAAAAATAATATTATGAAAACTTGGCTTATTACGCAAATCGGGCCTTGCATAGTAGGCTGAGAAGTGCGTTCTGGTTACTAGGTACGACATATATATATATATATATATATATATATATATATATATATATATATATATATATATATATATATATATATATATATATTAATATGGCAGTGTCGACCACGGAGGAAAATTGAAACAGGAATTTCCTTAAGTACTTTCGTTATTATACATCTTATAGTGGACTCACTTATATGGTGCATCTACAACGTAGGCCTATACTTGCCCATATTTTGTAGTCCTATTTACACCCAATTGATTTCACCCGTGTACCTATATATCCCAATATTAAGTCTTCCAAAAGTTCATATGCAGTTATATACAACAGAGTACTTAGTGAGCTTGAGGTGTTGTCAAAGTATTTGCTGACCAGTTTGTTCCACTCGTCCATAAGTATTTATTGATTTATATCTATGTACAAGAAGGTAGGTTAGTTCATTTTATTAATGCACCCCATACACATCTTGTGGGCGGCAGTGAAAGGGTTACAGAGGCACATAATGGGCTCAGGGACTGAACTTACAATTCATTTAGCTAAGCAAGTTACAATCTTGATGAGCTAGTTACAAAATTCAGTATAAGTCGTCACATCAACAATGGGCTCGAGATCGACCTCAAGTACAGTTTCTAAATTAAGCAACTGACATATGTGAAGAGCTAGTGTCAAAATTGATATGTTTGTCCTGCACACCGCCTCCCATCCAGGGCAGCGGTGGACAGGTTACAATCACTTAGTTACTACCTACAGTTAGCAAACTGGGGATATTTGGCTAAAATTTCTGGTAGCAGATCATTTTGAATAAAATATTTACACATCGTTGGAACATTGGTTTAGAATTATCTCTAAATTCACGTATCTTTTCGCACTCCATCACATAGTGACGGAGGTGTGCGAATAATTTTTGTTGACACAGTTTACATTTGGTCAGGTCTACATCGGCAGATAATGAAAATTCCCAGAGAATACTTGTAACCGAGTCTAAGCCGAGCAGTAGTAACATCTAGAAGTCTGCTGATTTTATTGGATGATCCATAGATTGTGGCTCCTCTTGCATGATAGTATGATGATAGATGGAATTACTGGTGTCATATTCACTTTGCCTCCTCAGATCTACAAGATCTTGTTGAAGTTCTCGGTGTACTGCTGCTCTCAGATTGCTCATTGACAATCCAAGGTTACACTCAACGGCTCCTTTAAGGCAGATTCTTTGGCAAATTATCAGCTCTATCATGCATTCGGAAGCCAACATGAGATGGAGACCACATGAAATGGACTCTGTTACCATCCTTAATAATTTTGTTGTATTTGTGTCTAGCTTCGGACACGAGCATGTTACAGTATGCCTTAAGAGTTGAGAGCATATAAGGATGATAAGAAGTCAATTACAATTAATGTATCAAGTGTGGAGACTTGTACACATTTCAGTGCAAGGAGTAAGGCAAATAGTTCGGTCTGAAGGGCAGAAGCCCAGTTGTTTATACTGACTCCCCACTCAAAGTACAAGCCATCGCCCATTGTCAGAACAACTGCACTTCCAGCTGCACCCGTGGTGCGGTGTAGGGAACCATCAGTGTATATGATTTGAGAGAGAGAATGCTCTGTGGGCAGAGCATCAATATGGCTTAAGGCGTTGAGCTTTGCCTCAAGACGAAACTTGGGCTGATCTCTAATTTGCTTCTTGGGTGGAAAGGGAGGGATTAAAACTGGAAAGGGTGTAACCTCCCACGGTGCAGGACAGTGCCGTTGTTGTTTCTCTTGGTACAAATTATGAACCTGATACATTCTGAGTTGAGTTCCAGTTTTAGTTATCCATTTGGAACAATGCTGATCTTCAATAAAGAAATTCTGGAGGGCTTCTGTGTAAGGGTTAGGATGAGTTAGTCTAAGCATTTTTATACCAATTTGACAGTTAACTTCAGTAACAC
>WNGS01164741.1:108711-124284 GCA_020271785.1 Procambarus virginalis | reverse complement strand
TATTAATTTACTTATGATCATACACCTTTGCGTGATTAATTAGTGTCTATACCATCCTAGGGTGATTTTGAGGAGCTAACCTAAAGGTACTTCCAGTGACACTGGTTTATCACTCAAGTCATTAGTGTGTATGATTATATATATATATATATATATATATATATATATATATATATATATATTATATAATATATATATATATGTCGTACCTAGTAGCCGAACGTACTTCTCAGCCTACTATGCAAGGCCCGATTTGCCTAATAAGCCAAGTTTTCATGAATTAATTGTTTTTCGACGACCTAACCTACCTAACCTAACCTAACCTAACTTTTTCGGCTACCTAACCTAACTAACATATAAAGATAGGTTAGGTTAGGTTAGGTAGGGTTGGTTAGGTTCGGTCATATATCTACGTTAATTTTAACTCAAATAAAAAAAAATTGACCTCATACATAATGAAATGGGTAGGTTTATCATTCATAAGAAAAAATTAGAGAAAATATAAAAACTAAAAATATAAAATTCATGAAAACTTGGCTTATTAGGCAAATCAGGCCTTGCATAGTAGGCTCAGAAGTGCGTTCTGGCTACTAGGTACGACATATATATATATATATATATATATATATATATATATATATATATATATATATATATATATATATATATATATATATATATATATATATATATATATAATGTGTATTAATTTTAAGTGCTAACCTTTAGTAGAGGTAGGATTGTAGCCTAGTGATTGCAGAATTTTACCCTAGGCTACCATCAGTACTTGCTCACAATTTATGAGCTAGTACTATTTAGTTAACAAGTCACCATGACTAATCCACAGAAAGCAAAGCGAGAAAATGTAAATGAAAATAGTGACAGCACTAATTTCCCAGTCCAGCTTCCTAGGAATAATGCTGGCAATGAGAAAACTGTCATACATCTAGTACTACAATTACTGGATTTACCTCAAACTGATCAGACTGCTGACTCATTACAATCCTTCAGCATGGAGTTTAAGCCACTGCTAAGAACATTCAGTCTTAAGGTTGATTTAACTACTCGTGAACGGATGACCAAAGTAGTCCTTCAACGAAAATTGTCCAGCGATATACTAGATGAATTATACGCACATCAACGTAACACCATCCTGACAGTACAGGACATCACTGAAGGTTTACATTCCATCATAAACAAACGACGAGCAAATGTGGAAGTTAAAGCCTGATGCAAGCCTTCAGAAATAGAAAATAAGAGTCAATTAAAGGGTAAAACAACAACCCCAAATAAACATCAGTCAATTACACTCACATGAAGTTGCAGAAAATCTGGCAATGCAGCAGAATCCTCCAAGCCTACTGTTACTAGTTCACCCAAACCGGTAACTTCCAAACGTGCAGTAGGCTGGAGGATATGTATGTTCTGCAAAAAGAAACATTCAACATACCGTTGTGCTGATTATCCAACCTGAGACACTCGTATTAAGCGACTTCAGGAATTAGGGAGATGTTCAAGGTGTTTCAAGTCACACAACATAGACTATTGTGATACGCAATTCAACACCTGCAACCGGTGTAGAAGAGGTAGGCACCATGCAGCACTGTGCAAACATACGAAATTAACGAATTCAAGACCCAAGGTGGAAGATAGCATTCCCACCACAGTACAGTACTGCAAGGTACAACAAACAAAGAGTGTCCAATCGGCAAAGTCTAAAGGTAATACAACTTTGCCTACTGCCCAAATTACCATCCAGAATAAGAGGGCCAAGGTCCATACCCGAGGGTTGTTTGACCAAGGGTCCCAGAGAACATATGTCACTAAAAAGTTGGCAGATGAATTACAATTAAAGCCTGTAGCCCAGACGACAATCAACATCTCAGGGTTTCTAACAGATGCAGGACCTCAAGTCTACCAGGTGGCACAACCATCAGTACGTTTAGGCAGATACGTCTGTCAAGTACAAGCCATTGTGGTGGACAAAATATCAGTAGACCTACAAGTTCAAGGTCTGAGAGCAACAGCCAAATTCCTGAGAAATAGAGGAATAAAATTGGCAGATAATATTAAGTCTGATCACCTCACCGACTTTGATCTCCTTGTAGGTACAAAATACTACCATCGATTCATCGGTAGCCCTACTAAATATCAGGGCATAACCATGTTAAATTCTGCAGGAGGCAAATTACTCTAAGGCCTAGTATTAAGCCTGAAGAGACCTATGGCTGCAGATAAACAAAACCAGTAGAAATCTAAATTTGTCAGCTGATTATATTTCTCCAGTAGAATTATACTAAGGAGATTACAGCTGACTATAGAAACAGAGGTTGATGTTAATATCATTTAAAGCTGAAGATGATTTCATGAGGCCTCAGTGGCAAATCCGTGAACAGTAGCCTTTAACAGCTACAAGTCACTGCGACCAATGTCACTGAACCCACTGCAGTCTCAGAACCATACTTGACTTTATTGATGTGCTATTCAATCCTCTGAATCAATTAACTAAAGTAAACCCCAATAAATCTGATGACTGATTTTGATACATTTATTATTTAATCAAGATGTATTCCATGGGCCTCAGTGTTTACATATCAGTGACCAGTTACCTAAACAAGCTTCAAGTTATATCTAATGTCACTGATCTCACTGCAGTCCCTGAATCACACTTGACTGTAGTACTTGATCACATTCACTCTTCTGGGTTAAATAATATGTGTTAGGCTTGAATTTTAGCCTTTCAAGACTTAACAAAGAAATGAAATCGCATTAGACTTCTAACCCCTGCAACTCTAGTACGGGACATTCGTCCTGTGTCAACAGACGCACAAATGTGTGATTACTAACTACCAACAACAAATTAAGCTAATAATTTGAAGGAGGAGTATCGGAGTTCGTCTGTTCTAAATAGGACTTCGACCCGTGAGCAGCCCCCCCCTGGGGAAATTATGTCAGAAAATCCGACACCATTTAATAATAATACATGCAATTGCAGATAATACTGCTGCTATTGTATACACAAGTTAGCCTATAAAAATGTAGCTTGTAGTGGAATTTTCTGTCCATATCAAACGGGATATCATTGCCACACACTATTATAAATTCACCAACTATTGTTGGGAATTATTCTTAAATACATTAGTCTTTGGACTTCTAACATTATAAAAACATCTCATTTGTATTAACTTAATTATCAGTATCAAAATAAAGTAAATGTGACCCTTCTATCAGTTACTGATATCTGGACAAAGTAGTGCCAAGGCGTCAGTAGTATGAGGAGGAGGTCAGCCATTGCTGTTAAGACCAGAGGCGCAAGGAGCAAATTCGGCTCCTATTATTTCTCTTGGACGAAGTGTAGTGGAGATCATATTAGTGCTCTACCATCATCAACACGCTGTAAACATTAAACAAGGGAAGTGTTATACCGAAACCCGTTTATCTAAGTATTTCTGGCCAGTTAAATGTTAGGTAGATATTGGGCAATCTGGTTAGAATGCAAACTCGCCTCATACTAAAGGTAATTAAGCCTTGGTCCTTATGATTCATTATACAGTGTTTCCTCTGATATAGCTGTCATATATTAGGATTCTGGCTTTACAGCTAGTGCCCTTTGACAGGAACAAGAAGAGGAAGCAAGACTTGATACATCAGTTACTGGGTGAAGGAAGCTGCCTCAAACGAGGATAATTTGGTGTCTAACTCCTATTTATACCTGGTGAACTATGCCTGCTGTGTAATAAGATAAGGAACCTCCTCAATGTATACTAATATATGTAATTTAATTCTGTAGTTTGGCTACATATACATATATATAAATTCAATATAAACCCCCCCTAATGTGTATGGATCGATTTGCGAGATTATTGCAGAAATACAGTCCACTTAACATCATACAAATTGCTATCGAAATATATAAATTAACGTAAATATAAATTCTATATAAATTCATATAAATTAAATAAATATAAATCTCACAGGTCGGTTCCCACACCACCCATGCAGACCAGGAGTTGGATTTGGTTGTCAGAGGCTATTGGAGACGCATGCCGTATAGGAGCATTTTATAAGTCATGGGAGCTCGTCCCCCATTACCACCCACTGGCTATGACAACCCCTTGGACTCCTGTTCTATATATATATTAAATACAAAACAACTTTACAGTGTTACATCTCCCCTTCCCCCTTAATACAGTTTTTGCAACACTGCTAATGCACATAAGCAGGGTGCGAAAACTTTATAAAAAAAATTTACATCCTAGCTAAACAATTTTTCATCATCCTTCTCTAACAAACAAAAATATGTTGTTGTTTGACAAAATATGTTTATTGTTTACCCAGAGACAAATCTGTTTTTGTTTACCCGGTTTGTTTTGTTTTGTTTTTGTTTGAAAAATATGTTTTTGTTTACCCAGAGACAATAATACATGCGGCCCAGGGGAATCTCAGAGAAAAAACAAGGGCAGAGCTACTCAGACCTAGAACACAAGAAGTGGAAGACAAGAGATGGATTCTTCCAACCTTTTCTTCCCCGGCCTTGCAGCACAGCTTAAGATAAAACTCCAGGAAGTATGGACATGGATGAGGGAAACGTACAGTGATCATCCATCCTGGGTAAAATTCCCACAAAACCCTCCCATGATCGCCTGCAGGCGAGGTAAGTCTATAAAAGACCACCTTGTTAGAGCAGCTGTGCAGGTAGATCATCTCAACCGAACTGGGGGAGAGGAACAGCCCCAGGTTACAGTTCAAAGAAATGAAACTTACTGGCCCTAACCTAACCTGACACTGGTATGGTGTGCGACCTGGCTTAGTCTTGTAGATATTCCTGTGACGCCTTTCATCAACACAACTGCATCAGTCGCCTCTCTGTCGTTGACGCACAACAACGCCGTGGAAACTGCACTTCTTACACTGCGCACAGGACCGTGGAATTCGGTTGTCCCAACTAATCTTGAATTGGCCTTACGTCCGTCACCATGATGGCCGTATCTTGGGGTTCTTCACAGCATAAAGGGAACTGCAAGTTTCGAAACCTCCATGTAGTTGGCACCGTAGAATCAATTCTATTCTCAGCCTCCCTGTTGCTCCAGCACGCCTCCTTCAGAGAGCCACTTCTGACAGCTACATCAAGTTTGCACGACACAGGGGAAATCACTCAACAGAGCAACATGCTTCCAGGAGTGGCGGCCAGTTAAGGCAAACGATTCTGTCTTGCAATTACGCTCCATGCAATGATGCTGACACCAACAAGGGACACTAGGCATCATGTCCTAGCTTGACCTTATCTTCTCCTCCTCTTCTAGCCCTACCACTTGGGCTGGGCGGTACAGCGACGGTCTCGCTTCATGCAGGTCGGCGTTCAATCCCCGACCGTCCAAGTGGTTGGACACCATTCCTTTCCACCCGTCCCATCCCAAATCCTTATCCTGACCCCTTCCACGTGCTATGTAGTCGTAAGGGCTTGGCGCTTTCCCCTGATAACTCTCTTCCCTCCCTCCTCCTCTCCTTTCTTCTTTCTTCTTTCTTCTTTCTTCTTTCTTCTCTCTTCTTTCTTCTTTCTTTTTTCTCCCATGGGTCTTTGAGAAGCGACCTGGGGTCCAGTGGGGTCCGTCCGTCCTGGGGTCCATCCTGGGTAGACTAATGTTGGTGGGACAGACTGGGGTTGTTGTTGATCCTCTCTGGTGGTGGCAATGCCATGGCTGGTGGTCACGATGCAATAGCTGGTGGTGACGATTGCATGGCTGGTGTTGACGATACCATAGCTGGTGTTGACGATACCATAGCTGGTGTTGACGATACCATAGCTGGTGTTGATGCCACTGGCTGGTAATGACGCCATACCTAGTGGTGACGCAATGGCTGGTGGTAACGCCATGGCTGGTGGAGACACAATGGCTGGTGTTGACACCATGGCTGGTGGCAACGAAATGGCTAATGGTGACGCAATGACTGGTGGTGACGCAATGGCTGGTGTTGACGCAATGGCTGGTAGTGACGCAATGGCTGGTGATATCGCCATGTCTGATGGTGACTTCATTGCTGGTGGTAATGCCATGGCTGGTGGTGATGCCATGATGCTGGCTGGTGGTGACGCCATAGCTGGTGATATTGCCATGTCTGATAGTGACTTCATTGCTGGTGGTGATGCAACGGCTGGTGGTGACGCCATGGCTGGTGGTGATGCTGTTGCTGGTGGTGATGCCATTGCTGGTGGTGATGCCATGGCTGGTGGTGATGCCATGGCTGGTGGTGATGCCATTGCTGGTGGTGATGCTGTTGCTGGTGGTGATGCCATGGCTGGTGGTGATGCCATGGCTGTTGGTGACGCCATGTCTAGTGGTGATGCCAGAGCTGGTGGTGATGCCATTGCTGGTGGTGATGCTGTTACTGGTGGTGATGCCATGGCTGGTGGTGATGCCATGGCTGATGGTGACGCCATGTCTAGTGGTGACGCCAGAGCTGGTGGATTGCCATGGCTGGTGGTGACGCCATGTCTAGTGGTGACGCCATGGCTGGTAATGACGCCATGGATGGCATTGACGCAATGGCAGATGGTGACGCCATGGCTGGTGATGACTCCATGGCAGGTGATGACTCCATAGCTGGTGATGAATCCAAGGCTGGTGATGATGTTATTGCTGGTGGTGACGCCAAGGCTGTTGGTGACATCCTGGCTGGTGGTGACATCATGGCTGGTGATGACTCCATGGCTGGTGATGACTCCATGGCTGGTGATGACTCCATGGCTGGTGATGACTCCATGGCTGGTGATGACTCCATGGCTGGTGATGACTCCATGGCAGGTGGTGACGCCATGCCTGGTGGTGACATCATGACTGGAGGTGACATCATGGTTGGTCGTGACGTTATGGCTGGTGGTGACGCCATGGCTGGTGGTAACGCCATGGCTGGTAATGATGCAATGGCTGGTGGTGATGCGATGGCTGGTTTTGAGACCACAGCTGGTGGTGACGCAATGGCTGGTGGTATTGATGCCATGGCTGATGTTGACGAAGCCATGGCTGGTGATGACGCCATGGCTAGTGATGACACCATGGCTGGTGTTGACTCCATTGCTGGTGGTGACGCCATGCTGGTGGTAACTCCATGGCTGCTGGTGACGCAATGGCTGTTGGTGACGCAATAGCTGGTGGTGACGATGTCATTCCTAGTGGTGGTGATGCCATAGCTGGTGATGACTCCATGGCTAATGGTGACGATATGGCTGGTGTGTGACGCAATATCAAGTGGTGACTTCATGGCTGGTGGTGACGCTATAGCTGGTGGTGACGCCATTGCTAGTGATAACGCCATTAGTGGTGATGTCGCAATGGAAGGTGATGACACCGTAGTTGGCGATGACTCCATTGCCAGTAGTGACGCAATGGCTGTTGGTGACGCCATGGGTGGTGGTGACGATGCAATGGCTGGTGGTGACGATGCAATGGCTGGTGGTGACGCCATGGCGGGTGGTGACGATGCAATGGCTGGTGGTGACGATGCAATGGCTGGTGGTGGCGATGCCATGGCTGGTGGTGCTGCAATAGCTGATGGTGATGGAAAGGCTTGTGGTGATGCAATGGCTGGTGGTTACTCTATGGCTGGTGGTTACTCTATGGCTGGTGGTGACGCCATGGCTGGTGATGACGCCATGGCTGGTGATGACGACATGGCTGCAAGTGATGCCATGGCTGGTGATAACGCAATGGATGGTGGTGACGCCATGGCTGGTGGTGGTGACGCCATGGCTGGTGGTGACGCCATGGTTGGTGGTGGTGACGCCATGGCTGGTGGTGACGCCATGGCTTGTGGTGACTCCATGGCTGGTAGTGATGATGATGATGATAGATATATACAAGAGTTACATTCTTGTACAGCCACTAGTACGCGTAGCGTTTCGGGCAGATCCCTGGAATACGACCCCCACGAAGAATCGTTTTTAAAACCAAGTACCCATTTTACTGTTGAGTTAAACAGAGGCTACAGTTAAGGATTTGCGCCCAGTAAATCCTCCCCGGCCAGGATACGAACCCATGACATAGCGCTCGCGGAACGCCAGGTGAGTGTCTTACTACTACACCACGGAGACTGGTGTGACGATGATATGGCTGGTGGTGACTCAATGGCTGGTGGTGACGCCATGGCTGAATGTGAATCCATGGTTCCTGGTAACGACATGGCTGGTGGTGACGACATTGCTGGTGATGACGCCTTGGCTGGTGGTGACCCTATGGCTGGTGATGACAACATGGCTGGTGGTGAGGCCATAGCGGGTGGAGAGCCATGGCTGGTGGTGACGAATCTCCTCTCAACTCCTTATATTAACATTTACTAATAACACTAACACGTAGAATTAAAATCGTTGGTGTATCAGGCATGATATGCTAAATCAGACATGATTTAGATAGAAATTACCCAGCCATCATGATGCCAAGTGTCGATAGCAGACGGAAACATGAAGTCTTCCACGAATATTAGAGATTTATAGAGTTCAGTTAATTGTCTTTTCTTTCTAAAAATATTGTTCATTATGAAAGAAGTATTCATTTCGCGAATTATGCGAATACCTCTTCTCGCAATTGCCTTACGAGAAGAGGTATTATTATTCTTCAACATATTTACTCGTGACGATAGTTTAAGTCGTACTCCTTTATTTCCCTCAATAATTACTAGTAAACCAAATTGGTTTAAGCTCGAGATCGCTATGAGCGTCTCTGCGCATGCGTGTTCGAGCCTCAGGCAACCCGTCCTCACACAAGACAGCACATATATGACTTAATGCTTAAAGTCCATATGTTGAATGTGATTTAGTACATATGTGGTATATTCCGAGTTAACTTTTTTACCAAGGCCCAAACTCTTCATCACGTACCAATTTACGTCTCACAGTACCCGTCCATCAACGTAGATAGCAGAATAGTCGTGATTGGTTCACATATAATGAAAATTGTAGTTTCCAGGTCCAACATGGGTTGTGAAATTTACCTACTATTGTCCATGCTCTTAGAATATTACAAATCAGCTACATCCTATTGAAGGCTCGTAGTTTTGTTTTGAGAAATATTAGTTGTTCTTACTAAATTATAATAAGCACTATAAATTATTACATAGAATTACAGTGCTTCAGAAATCAATATAATATACATTAGTTTGTGCCTTAAAAATATTTAAAGAATGTTCTGTAGGAACGCTAACAAAAAACGATGTTATGTTTTCTATGGGGTAAACTACTGCAAATGGTGTGATGTCTACTATATATCAACTATAGGATGCGTATAGGGTCCACTAAAACCTGTTAGGTGGGTAAGGGGTCCAATACCACCCGCAGGATGGGTATGGGGGTCACATCCACCCACAGGATGGGTATGGGGATCATCCATCCACCCACATCCACCCACAGGAAGGGTATGGGGTCCAATACCATCCACTGGATGTGTATGGCGTCCACTACCACCGACAGGATGTGCATGGGGCTCACAACCACCCACAGGATGGTTATGGGGTCCAATACCACTCACAGGATGAGTATGGCGTCCACTGTCACCCAGTGGATGGGTATGGGGCTCCAACCACCCACAGGATGGGTATGAGGTCCAATACCACCCACAGGATGAGTATGGCGTCCACTACCACCCACAGAATGTGTATGGGGCTCACAACCACCCACAGGATGGGTATGGGGTCCAATACCACCCACAGGATGAGTATGGCGTCCACTGTCACCCACTGGATGGGTATGGGGCTCCAACCACCCACAGGATGGGTATGGGGTCCAATACCACCCACAGGATGAGTAGGGCGTCCACTATCACCCACTGGATGGGTATGGGGCTCCAACCACCCACAGGATGGGTATGGGGTCCAATACCACCCACAGGATGAGTATGGGGTCCAATAAATTATGTAAAACTAAAATTATGTAAAACTAAAATTATGTAAAACTAAACACTACCTGATAAATTTCCTGTAACCTACCTTACCCCTCTATTGTCAACCCATGTCTTATTTTTTTATTCAACGCTGTTTGTCTACATATTGTATTTGTGCTGGTTTTTCAGTCATGTTCCCCCCTTTTTTATCTTTATTTGTATCTGTTCTCAAAACATTTTATTCTTTTTGCTCAATTAGTATTAAGTTTTAGATATTAATGTTTTCTTGCCCGAAACGCATTGCGTAATAGTGGCTTTAGGCATTGTATGTACTAGCTCTATCTATAAATCGATCCACTTATGTAAAATCACTTTATGTATGTACCTTTCCTGAATAAACATATTTATTTATTTATTTATAATAACACCCACTGGATGTGTATGGCGGCCATTGCCGCCCAGAGGGTCGCTATGAAGTCAACTACCGCCTATAGTGTTTGTATAGTGTCCACTACCGCCCATAGTATTATTATGGGGTCCACTACCCCTCATAGGGTCTGTATGGGGGTCCATTACTACCCACAGGGTGTCTGGGGTCTATTTTGGCAATACTGCTTTTCCAATCTCATTTGTTGTTCAATGTAAAATATATGTTGCTCGACTTGCAACAATTTATATATCTATATATGTATATAGTATAGTGCCTTTGCAATAATGTACCAATGTGTGTATTTTCATAACCCATTTTAAATTGTTGAAAAATAAATAACTACATTGTGAATGCAAGTCAATGTTTACATGCTAAATCAGAGTTGCCAGATTCTGTTTAAAATAGCAAATTGTGCTTATTTTCAAAGCTTGAGTGTTTAGCTTTAAAGTAGTTAAAGCTACGAATTTCGCAATTTGCTATGTACTTTAGTGTACTATTTTAAAATAAGGTTGGTTTTTAATCTGCAAGTCATATGAATCTCAAAAAAAGTATATTATTAACAATCTCATCTCCATAGTTCACTAGTTTCTACAAATCAGACCTGGTAACTCCTTAGGCCAAGTACTGGAGGACTTAACTCATTCATACACAATGTGTGGGAAGCTATTAGTCTCTTTAAAGAAGTCATCTCGACAGGATCTTCCAGCTCCAGCTATAAAACTTCAGCACACATGGATCATCCTGGTACATCAAACGGTAAGAAATTAATAAACTGTACAAAGTTTTATGATAGAACATTTGTTACAGAATTGTCCCTGTCAGGGACAATTCAGTCCCCTGCCCTATGTGTACTCCATCACATAGTGACGGAGTATGTGGGAATAATTTTGTTGACAGTGTCCATTTTGTCAATTCTACAACAGCAGATAATAAGAATTCCCAGAGATACTTGTAACTTGAGATACTTGGTTTGGTTTGGTTAAGTTAGGTTAGGTTAGGTTAGCCTAACCCAGTAAATCCTCCCCGGCCAGGATATGAACCCAGGACAAAGTGCTCGTGAAATGCCAGACATTTGCAAATATGAGGATGTGGTTGATTATATTATATTCTCTTCTATATCATAGATGTTCAGTATATGAAAAATATTTTAGACCTAAAAATGGACCCCTGAGGTACTCAACTTACCACATTTCTTCATATTCATTCCCATTTAGTATGACCCTTTGCTCTCTGTTTTAACTATTGTTTTGTCCATTTTACAATTTTTTCCATGAACCTGTAATTTCCTTGCTAGTTTTCCATGTGGTACCTTATTAAAGTCTTTAGCATAATCCATGTATACTACATCCACCGGAAACCCTTTGAGTGCCATGTTACCATGTCCGAAAAGTGAGGAGGTTTATAAGGTAGCATCTGTTTTTAAGAAGACCATGGTGTGTCGATTGAATAAGATTGTTCACTGAAAGATGGTAAATGATTCCCTCCCTTAGGATTTTCGCCATGAGCTTACAGATGTGTTATACCAAGCTGATCGGACATTAGTTTTGTGCTGAACTCTTTCTGCTTTTTTTTAAATATTGTAAGGGGGAAATTTTCATATTGAAAATCTCAGGGGACTATCCCTTGGTTCAGATTTTTTGTGGAAAGTAGTTTCAGCAGTATGCATAGTTCTTCTGTCCGTTTATTTTCCTTTATAATTAAGGTTTGTTTTCTTTTGTACCATAGAATACACAGAAAGGTGTTATAATGTTGTGTTAGCTTTTCTGTACAATTTTTCTTTTTTGTTAGTATAAAAGGCTATGCAATGAATTCAAATATTTACACTACCAATCAATTTTTCAGATAGATCATCGGATTTTGACAGTATGGTGTACATACCAGATGTTCCAAAAATAACTACAGACAACAATAATGGTACTGTGTTTACTATTTTTATACTTTATATATAGGAAGACAGGTTCAAGTCAATGAGCATTTTAATATATCATCAAAATTTTCATACATTGTTTTCACTTTGTTACACTTGTAAAAACGTATTCTTAGCTAAATTTATATAAATGTTAATACCACTGTTAAATGAACATATTGATTTGTGTCCTTATTATTAGTTATAGCTTATTTATGTTGACCCACCACCTTACTAAAGGGATTACCTTAACTTGTGTCACTATCTCTCTAGGGGGGGGGGCCACTATCTCTCTAGGGGGGGGGCCCAGGTAGGCAGTATGGGTAATGCCACTAACATGCATATCATTATTGGAAAGTCCATAATTTAACACATAATTATAAGTAGGTAATTTGTAGCAAAATTTTAAGATTATTACTAGGTACATTGTAGCATAATTTTGCATAAGCATAATTTTCTTGTTTTGTTCTTGTACTTTTTCTTCGAACACTATTATTTTCTCTTCAGAATTTCACCGGAGAATAGCAGTGATGACTAGAGAACATCTTGAACGTGAGCACCAGAAAGCACGTGCTGCAATGATACAAAGAAATGAGTACTTGAAGAGACTCTTAAACGTGGAGGAACCAAACTCAATAAAGGTGACAAACAAGAAACGGAAAAAAGATAAGATACAGGGTGTATCTCATATTGATTCAAAACAAAGACCAGCTGCTCCCCAATCTGATGGTAATCTTCTATTATTTTTTTTTAACAATATTTCTACAGCTGTTATGTGTAATTTCCAATAATTTTTGTTGCCTATTTTTAAGTGTATGCTAGACAATTATGGAGATTAAATTACTATAACACTGAATAACTTGGTAGCATAAGGTTAGTTATAGTAATATCTTGAGATTTGTCTGAAAATATTAATATTTGTATACAATTTGCAATTATGTACCATGCTTAAATCTTCAAATGTGCCACCCAGACATTCTGCCTGCTATACTTTCACCACCACACATTCAAAATGCGGGCTATTCTACTGGTGGCAGAACGTACACTCAAAGTTATTTGGCAGCTGGTGAAGAAACTTTGGAATCATTTGATGTTGGTATGCCCCAACATTATTTGTTGGTATTTAACTGAGGGTTTATTTAATGGACACACATCATAAATATTATGTACAAAAATATGTGCTTAATGCCTATGAAATTTTGTTTAACATATTATACTAATCATTCCTTTCACTTACAAATTTTTCTTACTAATTTGTAATCCCATATTTCAAAGTACTTGCTGCAGAACTTGAACAAATTCAAGATTCTCAGCCAAGTGTTTCTGACTGGCAAAAAAGAAGAAAAAATGCAGAGATTAATTGGGGAGAAAGCAGAGCAATGCTGTTCGATTGGACATTGTCTGAGTTGGGTGTTCCAGATAAAGGTAAATTAAATATTGCTGTGTTCATTAAGGTTATACTGTATAATAAGCATCATATGCAAATTAATGACAATCTATTAATACATTTAGACTTCAGAGTGTTTAAAATGTTTGGTATACAGTATTTAAAATTAGTATAAATAATTACCCCTTTTTTCATTAGGTAAAGTTTGTGTACAATGTACAAATTGTGAAGCAAGCATCAAATGTGAAGACTGTTTTGCATTTTGTGTCACATTTGTGACCAAATGCAACATTTTCTCATGCCTTTCCACCACAGATTATATTGGAAAAATGGCTTTTATGAGCCATTAGACCCGACACAAACTGTGTGCCCTGAAGGAAATATCCTTCACTGGAGTAAGTATACGATACCTGTCTAAAATCCGTACTTTGTTCTGAGATTACTATTACTTCCCAATCCCAGTTTAGAGCTACGATTATCTTGGTATAACAAAATAAAATGAATACATGTTTCATGTCAGTCATTACAACATTTGGAGAAGTCTTAAAGTTTAAACCTGACACTTGGTTTTATAGATTGATTTAATTGTCTGATGTTTCTTTTCTGTGAATTTCTCAGTCATTATCTGGAGAATAATGTCAATATTTTGTACAATCAAGAAACGATGAAATATTAAGTCTGAAATTCTTTTCCATAAAACTCATTTTGCCAAACTGTCTTCCTTTTCTTTGTTACCAGAACCTGTTGTACCAGCCCAACCACCAAATTGCCCCAACTGCATAGATTGCAAGTTTAAAATTTCAAGCTCCAGCAATCTCTGCATCTTCATCACTATAATGGGTAAATAAACTTTAAAATTTACCCTTTCATTTCCATTACAGGATTTTCCTGAATCGCAATACATTTTGGAATTTTTGTTGCATTAAATGTTAATTTTTACATCACTATTTTAGCAAGTTGCCACACCACTCAATGCACTGTATTTTAAACTACAGGAAGGTATGACCTCTATACTCCAATCTATACATGCCACTGTGGATATGAGCATCAACAACTAGGCAAAACCATGCACAAGTCTGGTTTCTATTCATCATTAGGAAAGAGTAGCACATTCTACAGCACCAGTCTGCTTGAATCATGGCACCATATAAAAAGAAATTGTCCGGAACATCATTTCGGGCATTAGTCACTGCACTGGAATCCTTTGGTGCTTCTCGTGGGCGTGTATGTTTTGATACCATTATTCTTAATATTTTCAGTTTTATATTTCAATACAAAAATTATCAAAATTTTGTAGTAATGTATTTTCATTTAGTAATAATTAGTTTTTAATTTTGTTCAAATACAAAATGGAATGCTTTTTTGTTTATTTATCTTATGTCATATTATGCATTTTAAATGTCACCATCTTAATAATTCTATATCCTAGAATGGACCCATTAAATTTCTAACTTCGAAGAGAGTGTTCTTCGAATGACGATTCCAGCAATATGAGCTAAGGAAAATTAGAGGAGAAGCTGACAATGAGTGTCCTGCTTGTGATACAACTCCTTAGCAGTACATATTGATGGCAACAAGAAGCTGTATCGCTACAACAAAGTTGGGAGGTAATAAAATGTGCTTTACAGATACTTAATGTATAGTATTCTTTTGTCATCCACACACACTATATTATAATGAATTATATTATCTTCAAAATTAATGTTCTTGTAAATAAAGTATGCACATATAAATATACATTGTCATATGACTTATATTTTTTTAACCGAGTATGTCTTTATAGTTTGCCTTTCAATTGCATCCATATCATCATTTTATATATCTAACACCATGTAAATTTTTGTTTTATGTAAAATTTAGCAGTGCATCAGAATTTTCATATAAAACATTTTTGATACCCCATTACCGTTGTTTAATATTATAGTGGTTACACACAATGAATAATTATTTCTGAATTATCATTGCAGAGGTATCAGAAACC
>WNGS01164741.1:92398-105330 GCA_020271785.1 Procambarus virginalis | reverse complement strand
AGGTAAGGTAATTATCAAAAGAAGGCACCAAACCGGGAAGGCTATGTAGCACCATCAAAGTGCGAAATAATCAGAGGGCGCTAAATATTACCAAGAAAGCCAATACGAGAACAAAAACGCATAAGGCGAACGATATCAAAAGTATCCGATTCACCTAGAATTCTATCGAGGGACAAGTGACCGCGAGGGACGGTCGGAAAGCAAGACACACGCTCGTCCTGGAAGGCAGGACATTCAACAAGGATATGCATAACCGTAAGAGGGACAACGCAATTCGGACAACAAGGAGCAGGGCGGCGCTCCATTAAGTGACCGTGGGTTAAGCGAGTATGGCCAACCCGCAGCCGTGCTAAAGCAGTTTCCCACCGCCGGTTACGGTGGTAGGAGGAAGGCCACGGGGACACACTACGTTTGAGAGTACGCAGTTTGTTACTAACCACAGAGGACCAACAACTCTGCCAACGGGCAAGGATAGAGGAATGAATAACCGGATAAAAGTCAGAATAAGGAAGACCCTTACGGGAGATGGGACAAGAACGGATGGCTTCCTTAGCGGCAGCATCTCCGCACGCTCATTCAAAGAAACACCAATATGGCTGGGAACCCAGCAAAACTCTACCGATTTAAACTTACTAGAAATAAACACAGCCATTGCTGAATCTCGATGACCACTGGGTGGACAGGATTAAAGGACCCAAGAGCCATTAGGGCACTACGAGAGTCAACGACAACCACAAAGGAGGAATGAGAATGAGAAAGCAAGAGACGGAGAGCATAGAGAATAGCATAAAGTTCCGCCGTAAAGACGCTAGCCTCCGAAGGGAGGCGACACATATAAGTACGGTCAGGAAAAACAACAGAGTAGCCCACACCGTCCGCAGACTTAGACCCATCGGTAAAGATGGAAATAGAGCGGGAGTGCGAAGAAAAGTGCTCAAGGAAGAGGCTTTTCAGAACTGTAGGAGGGGTAAAGGCTTTAGTAATACAAGTCAAGGACGTACAAAACTTGGGAAGGGGACTCTCCACGGAGGCAAGGAAGGAACAATACGAGGAGAAACATTAGAAAGACGAACAGAGAATCCTGCAAGCGAGATAACCGGACAGAAAGTGGGAGACAATGAAGAGGAACAGGAGCTACAGGAGGAGGAAAGTCAAAGCACGACAGAGGCGAGAGGAAGGATGCTGTAAGGACCGCGCAAGATAGCGAAGACAGTAGCGGTCACGGCGGTCCTGGAGAGAGAGAGCCAGTGTCAACATACAAACTGAGGGCGGGAGTCGAACGAAAGGCACCAGAGCTGAGACGCAACCCAGTATGGTGCAAAGCATCAAGACGGCGAAGAGTAGAAGGAGAAGCAGAAGAGTAAGCAGGGCAACCATAATCGAGTTTAGACAGGACGAGAGAGGAGTGCAAATATAGGAGCGTGCGTCTATCCGCTCCCCAAGAAGTATGGGACAAAACCTTAGGAGGTTAAGGGCCTTAGAGCACTCAACTCGGGCGAGATATGGGCTGACCAAGACAAACGAGTGTCAAAGACTAACCCCAAGAGCTTTGCGGAATCCCTGTACACAATGGGATGACCATAAAGCGACAAAGAGGACGAAGAACAACATGCTTCCGAGTAAAGGTCATAGCACAAGTCTTAGATGCAGAGAACTTGAAGCCATGATCGGTGGCCCACGACGACACGGCATCAATCGCAAGTTGAAGCCGCCGTTGAAGGAGAGGTGAATCATCACCCTGACAGCAAAGGGTAAGATCATCAACATACAGAGCAGAGAAGACACCAGAAGGAAGAGAAGAAAGAAGACCGTTGAGGGCAACTAGAAAAAGAGTAGTGCTCAGAACACTACCCTGGGGTACACCCTCATACTGCCGAAAAGGGGCAGAGAGAGCAGTACCAAGCCGCACACGAAAGGAACGACGAGAGAGGAAGCTCTGGAGGAAGAGAGGGAGGTTCCCACGAAGGCCAAAAGAATGAAGTTGAGACAGAATGTGATACCGCCAGGTAGTGTCGTAAGCCTTTTCTAGGTCAAAAAGGACGGCAACAACGGAAGTCTTCGCAGCAAAAGCAGTACGAATATAGACCTCCAAGTTTACCAGGACATCCGTTGTGCTGCGGCACTTGCGAAAACCAAATGAGAAGGAGAGAGGTGGTTATAGTGTTCTAAGAACCACATCAAACGAACGTTAACCATACGTTCAAAGAGCTTGCAGACACAACTCGTGAGGGCAATAGGGCGGAAGTCCTTGGGGGATGACCCGAGAGACCCTGGTTTCCGAACAGGGAGGACAACAGCATCGAGCCAGTCTTCAGGGACTGACGACGACTCCCAGACCCGATTGTACAGACTCAGTAAATACTGAGACGTGCACGGAGGGAGATGGCGGAGCATTTCATAATGAATGCCATCAGAGCCCGCTGCCGTAGAACCACAAAGGGCTAGGGCAGATTGAAGTTCAGAGAGAGAAGGGATCATTATAGGGAAGGTGAGAAAAGTACAGAAATTTAAAGGACGAGACTCAAGGAGAGGCTTACGAAGAAGGAAGGATTGGGGGAGATGAGAACCAGAACTAACAGAGGAGAAATGGGAACCCAGTTCGGTCGCAACCTGCAACGGGTCCGCCACAAGAGCACCATGGAGGCGAAGGACCGGGGAGACATCGGGAACGAACTTACCCGCAATCTTGCGGATACGCTTCCAGACCAGCGGAAGAGGAGTTTCGGAAGTAACGGTAGAGACATAAGTCGCCCAGCAAGCACGTTTAGCCGCACGGATGGTCCTACGGGCCACCGCACTCGCCTTCCGAAACAAAAGAAAAGACTCAACCGTCTGCCGGCGGCGATGTCTCTTCCAGGCTGCACGCTTACAGCGGACAGCCCGAGCACAGTCCAAATTCCACCAGGGAACGCACTTTCGCGTTCCCCGAGAGGAAGAGCGAGGAATAGAGTGCAGGGCAGCGTCAAAGATAGTGTCATGAAAAAGAAGGAGGGCGCGAGGGAGAGGTAAAACGGAGAGCTCGGAAATAGTAGCACGGAGAGTAAAAAGGCGCCAGTCAGCCTCGGCAAACCGCCACCGAGGGAAGGAGAGAGGAGGGCGAAAGGAGAAAAAAGTGACAAGGATAGGAAAATGGTCACTGCCATGGAGGTCATCAAGGACTCGCCACCCGAAATCTAAGGAAGGGATGACGAGCACAGAGAAAGATCGAGACAAGAAAGGGAGCGAGTCCGAGAGTCAAATGAGTGGGCTCACCAGAATTAAGAAGGGATAGGGAAGAAGAGAGGATGAAAGGTTCAAGTAGGCGACCCCGGGTGTTTGTCAGCACATCACCCCAAAGGGCATGACGACAATTGAAATCACCCAGCAGGAGCACAGGCTCCGGCAAGGAGTCTAGGAGGTGTTTAAGATCGGGAAGAGAAAGTGGGACAGTGGGGGAAGATAAATGGAACAAACCGTGTACCATCTACGCACAAAGACACGGGCGGCAGAACAGTGGAGAGGCGAGGAAAAAAGTAAGGGGACAAAGGGAACATCGGAACGAATCAAGAGAGCAGAAGAATTAATTATGGACCCAGCCAGCTGGGGAGGGGAGAGAAAAGAATAGCCACGGAAGCGACCAGAACGAGAACCAAGCATCGGCTCCTGGAGACAGACACAAAGGGGCGAAAACTGTGAGATGAGAAGTTGAAGGTCAAGGAAATTGGCGTAAAATCCACGGATGTTCCACTGAAGAAAAGACATCACCAAAGAGAGAGAGGAGAGTAACAGAGAGCAAAGAAACAAGGTGAAGAAGGAACACAGCACGCTAAAAAAGCACAGAGTCAGGATCAGGGTCAGCAAAGTCAGGATTAGGGGGCATGGGTAAACTGAGTAAAGAAGGAGGGCAAGAAGCGGAAGGACGGACCAGAGGTGGACGAGCAGGGCCTGGAGAAGGAAGGGGAGGAGGGGAGCAGAAAGAGGGGAGCGCACCTCAGCAAGGGCAGTAACCGAGATGGAACTGGGGGCTAAAGAAACCCCCACAGTAGGAACAGGGGGCACCACCACCGAAGCGGGAGGGGAAGGAACGATAGAAGCAGAGATAGGGGGCGAAGAAGAAAGCGAAGCTTTCTTACCGACAGGGGAGGAGGAAGGAGAGGAGCCAGGTTTCCGCTTCTGACTCAAAGAAACAGGCGTCCCAGCAGCAACGTACTGGGCAACAGACTCCAGAGTCTCGATAGGAGAAGAAGAGCGAGAGCGAACAACACACCATCAGGAGAGCGATGGACGTCGGCCCGCACAGTCAGGCGGCGTGGAGAGCCAAGAGAGGAGGAGGAAGGAGTAGAGGAGAGGAAATAGAAGACACAGGAGATGTGACAGACTGGGTAGAATGAAGGGAGCCCTAGACAGAGAACCAGGAGGGGGACCCTTCGGGACAGAACTGAGGGAAACAGGGGAGGCGGTGGTGGGCGTGTCTGGGTCTAAGGCTCGGAAACGGTTGTGAGACTGAGGAAGGCGGGAAGGACGAGGAGAGGAAGAGCGCACCACTCGAGCATAGGAGACACCAGCGAAAGAGGGAGACGATGAACTTGGCCCGAGCCTCAGGAAAAGACAAACGGTCCCGGTGCTTCAAGTTGAGGACAGCCGCCTCAAGTTTGAAGAAACGAATACACGCACGGGAGAAGGTAGGGTGGGCCTCACCGCAATTGAGGCAGCGGGCCTGGGGAGAAGTGCACTCCAACTTAGAGTGACCCTCGCTTCCACACAGGGACAGAGAGAGACAGGACTAGAGCACCTGAGGGTACCATGCCCAAACTTCCAGCACTTACCGCAGAGCCGAGGAGATGGAATATACTCCTGAACGGAGCACCTGGCACCAGCGAGAATAACAGAGGATGGAAGGGTCCTACCATCAAAGGTAACCTTCACAACCCGAAGAGGCAGACGGCGATGACCACGAGGGGGACGAATAAATGTATCCACTTGGAGGACAGAATGACCCTGGGCCTCGAGGAAATGTTTGATATCCTCATGGCAGTCCCTGAGATCCCTAACACCGGTCGCAACATGGTGCGGGAGGAGAACAGTGCCCACACTGGCATTCAACCGGGCGTTCTTCGAGACCCGAACGGGGGTTTCACCAAGGCAGGATAAGGCGGCCAAGCGGGTGGCTGCATCCTGAGAAGGAGCAGCAATGACACGGGTACCAAGACGAGTGGGGTCGAAGGTGACAGAGGCATCCACGAAATCGACAAGATGCCTATGAAGGGAAAAATCGTCTGGAGGAGTTGAGTCCAAGGGTTGGATGTCAAAATACTTAGTCCATGTAGCAGGACCAAACAAAGCATGGAACGAAGTAGGATGGGAAGGAAGCATACGAGAGCGGCCGTGGCGCGGACGGCGATGAGAACCCGTAGAGAGAGACGGGTCGAAAGGCGCAGTAGTCGCAAGAAGAGATGGAGCCGTGCAAGGGGACGAGACGGTTACCACAGCAGGCTTGGAGCTCGACCCAACCACAGAGGAGGGAGGGGAGCAGGGAGGAAGAGTCCGGTCTGGGCCTAAACCGGGCTCTGTAGTGGAGGCTACAGATCCCGGTCTTCCAGGACGGTCCGACTCAGGGGCCTGGTCGCCCACCCCATGAGACTGGTTAGAAGTAGTCAAGTCGTCATCCATATAGCAAACTAATAAAAGGGATGGGACCCGGAACCAAGGGATACCACCTACCAGGGCAGCCAGGGAGGCCGAGCGCGGGCCAGTGCAGGAAGGGTGTGTTGTCCCCAGTGGTGCTCCCCCTTTTCAACAGGGGAGTCCTACTACTTCGTGCATTCTCCCACACTGGTGCTAAGACCCCAGTCCCCCTATCGCCCTAGCCTGGACACCCAACCATCCACTCAGGGCGGCCTCTCACAGGCGACCCCTCCAGCGGGTGGTCCGATGGCTCACAAGGCCCCTACATGGTGCCCTTAAGTATGTACACCACCCAAAGAGGGGGCACAGGCAGCCCACACCGGTCCCAGGGAGGTGTATGTGAGCCCCTCACCACGGCAAGGAGGCACCGCAGAGGGGCTATTATGTAGAAGATTTCTACAATGTAATTGCCTTTCAGTACCAAGCGACGCCAACCGAGGTGCTAGGCTTCCCCACCTTCATGTGCAACAATTTGCCCTGTGCAACACGTCGTTGGTCGAGCATGGCAATCGAATGCACCTCTCTAGATTTACAGCTAAGCTGTCTCTCCGTTTTATTTGTAGCAATAACTCTGTAGTTACAGTAGTGATCTCCTAAAGAGATCTGTGACATTAACCCATTGATCTATATATACTGTACTATTCTATCCAGCAGTATATTGAGAGGCATTTACCTCCAATTATTCTATTATAATCAACCTTACTTACTTTCATATTTTATTTACTCTGGTGAAGAACCAGCACCAGAATAATGCTAGAGATGTATTAATCTTTTAGCATGTAACCCCCAATTTTGTGTAAGTTAATTTGACTCCATTTATATAAGAAATGCAGTTTTACTAAGATCCATAGGACACTAGTTCTAGGGATCAGTTTTTCCATTGTCTTATTTTGTTTTCTACTTTTTCTCAAAAAGTGGTGGTCCATCATAGCTATCAAAGTACATATTTAATTATTAGTTATTGGAGTCAGGATTTCCCCCACAAAATTTTGGTCCTTCGAAACTTGATAGCTGAGAATTAAGCTATCCTACACACCATATAATTGCTTATTTACTAACAACAACTAGTGTGTTAACAATATTAGGCTATTTCCCAGTATATTTCATTATTTACGGCTGTCAGCAGACTGCCCATATTACAGCCTAAAACTCATTAATTATTTCCAACATTTCTATTAATATTTTATGTATAAAGTAGCCTTAGTGTTATATATTTATAAATTTTCACTTGTATTTCTAAGCACAAACATATATATCAAAACAAAAAATCCCAAAAACATAGCACAATATATCTATATTACTGCACCTTTGCATATATGCCAACCTTTGATGAGGAAGGATATTTAGACTGTAATTGTACTAATGTTTGTACAAATGCAGCCTAAACCATTTAGTCATTCCTAAGTAGGAATTATTTAGCGAGTAATGTACTAAACAGTGCTGGTGTACATACATATTATTTAGATTGTGCTGAATCTGATTTGGGATGGGATCGCCAAAACACTTTTTGTGCTTTTAACATATTATTTCGTGTATTTTTTTTTTTTTTAGTTCTGCCGAATGTTCACTGTTGGATCGAATGGTGATAATTGAAGGGCTAGCTGAACGAAAATCCAATAGTGGCATTCGAGTACTACTCAAAATATTAGCTATTGATTGTTAGGTAGGTAAATTAACCTCTAAACGAGGTAGTATAGTCTATTCAAATACATTAGGCTATTATATTGATATTGAGCTCCATTGAATGAGCCAATATCCCAGTTACATCAGTAACAACTATTTACTATCAGACCAGCCCTTTCCCAGCAAGATGGAGGTGGCTGACAAAATGAACCCTTATCGGTCTGAAAGGTCATTTGACCCGACAGATTACCAAGTGACAAAATCTCTGTCACAACAGTTACCTGTTGACTACATTGTATTAGAGGACTTGCTTCAAGTCGCAGAAAGTAAATTCGAGCATACTAAGCAACATATGAATCTGTACTTGACAGAACTTTACCAAACCCCAATAGGTGAAACTGAACTTGAGGACATTGTAAATGATTTAGCCCAGTACGAAGATGATGTACAGGTTAAACTTCAACCCTTTAAAAAGTAAATTGCTAAAAACTAATTAAGAACAGCCTCTACTGCACATCCAGATCATGATGTCAAATTACCTCAGATCAATATACCCACATTCTCTGGTAACGAGAATGAGTTGGGATGATTTCTGGAGTAAATTCGTGGATGCCGTAGACTCTAAAACTAACATCCCTAAAACAACCAAGTTCACTTATTTACAAGGATTGTTAAGAGATGAAGCCTTGAAGGTAATCTCTAACATAACACTGACCAGTGATGGTTACGACCTAGCTGTTCAATTGCTTAAGAGCAACTACGATAACAGGGAAAGGACTATTACTAACTTAGTCTAAAAATTTCCGGATTTACAATCTGCTAATAATTCTACAGATTCTCTCCAAACTTTCAGACTAGAGCTAAATTCTTTACTCAAGGCCTTAATCCTTAAAGTCCAAATTCAGACTGCTGAATGGATGACAAAAGTAGTTGTAAGGCGTAAATTACCAAGAGAGACTTTAGATAAATTGTGTACTATGTACAATAAAACCTTTCTGACCATGAATGAAATGACAGAAGGTTTACATACCCTAGTCGAAACACAAAGAGCCAACCAAGATAGGAAGAGTGTTTCAAACTTCTCTACTAACTCTCATCATAAACCCCAACGTACTGCAACTACTGTAGTAAAACCAGATTTCAATAAATCATCTCCGAAATGGAAATCTGGAAATGTAGGTACATACACAGTGAACCTTATAAACCCTGTAGTGAACACCACTCCTATGACTTCTACAATGAAGAAGTGTTTGTTCTGCAATAATGAACATCTTACTTATAAGTGTAGTATTCATCCAGACCATAACACCCGAATTCATCATTTGCAAGAGTTACACAGATGCACAAGGTGCACGGGTCCTCATGACCCCAATAGCTGTACTGTCTCCTTACGTGTGTGCAACAAGTGCCACAAGGGTAGACACCATTACTCCTTGTGTGGTAGTGATCAATCAAGATCAACCAATCCTCATAAGAAAATTGCAAAAATTACTTCTGTACAGTATTGCAAGGTGCATCAAGACATAAGTGTACTTGCAACAGAGTCGAATAACACAACTACGTTACCAATAGCCCAATTAAAATTAATTACCAATGGATCTAGAATTTCCACTCATGGTCTCTTTGACCAAGGTTTGCAGAAAACCTTTATTTCTCAACAGCTATTTGATCAGTTGAAACTGAAGCCTATTGCTCGAGTGAATTTGGATATCTCTGGATTTCTTTCCAATAGTGGACCTCGTGACTACCAGGTTGTTAAAGTCTTGGTACGTTTAGGAGGCTGCATCAGCCCAGTTCACGCCATAGTTGTTGATAAGATCCCCTCAGATTTACATGTTACAGGCCTTGCTCAAACAGTAAATTTCTTAAACGAAGCGGTATTAGGCTAGCGGATCATAAAATAAATACAGATTGTCTCAACGATGTAGGTATTCTTATTGGAGCTAGCTATTACTATAGATTCATTACTGGATGCACCAGGCAACGAGGTGTAAACTTGTTACTGTCAGCTGGGGGTAAACTACTCACAGGACTGGTGTTGATCCAACAACATTCTAAATCTACTAGTAATAGACCAACTAATTCAATAGTGGCGTGACTAGCCCTAGAGCAGTCACCACTACATGACAGAGACGAAAGTGAGGATGATGTGTCCAATCCCCCTGTTCACAAATTATGGGATTTGGACACCTTAGGCATAGTCCCTGATCAACGCAGTCCAGATGACACATGGACGTATCAACACTATCTTGATACTGTGATTTTTCAAGATAATCAATATTGGGTGAGACTCCCGTGGAAGCTGAACCACCCACACCTTCCAGTAAATTATTTCACGGCCTGAACCCATTTAAATTCTCAATTAGCTAGGCTACAGAAACAACCAGATAAATTGCAACTGTATCATGCTTTAATACAGCAACAGCTTGCTAACAAATTTATAGAAGTTGTTGAAGAAGACAACCATAAGACATGCCATTATTTGCCACATCATGCTGCCCTGAAAGATTCAGTTACAACACCAATCAGGATTGTATTTAATTGTAGTGCCAAATTAAAGGCATCCAGCATATCACTAAATGATTGTCTATAAACTGAACCTAGCCTAACCCAAAGACTACAAGATGTCTTATTACGCTTTTCGCTCTGGCGTTTTCGCCTATACGGCCGACATTAGTAAGGCCTTTTTAAGAGTAGGCTTACAAGAGACGGATCGTGATTTTACTAAATTTCTCTGGGTGAAAGATCCACAGGATCCTAATAACGAAATCATTACCTATAGATTTGCCTCAGTACTGTTCGGAGCGACATCTTCATCATTCTTACTCCAGGCTACTCTGGATATACATCTTAACACTTTCCGCCCGCGCGTTATGAAAAAAAACATCAGCCTTGTGCCCTCGGCGTTACGCACGGCCAAGCGGTGAGACTGAAAAGTGTATACTCTTTTTACTGTCCTGACACTAATTGTAGGCGTACGTATTTCAATTTGGTATCACTGTGTTCGCAATAGAATTGTCTAGAAGAACATATGTATAAAATGCCGTCAAATCATAAGGAATATCAACACCAAATAAAAAACTATTGACATCACTTGCCGAGAGCGCCAAACAGCAACAAAATGTTTCCATTCTCTTAATGGTTGTGAAGCCCACAGTTGTCCTATATCGTTAATTTTGGTATCATTGGAATCGCAATTAAATTCTCTGTACGGACATATGCATATAAATATAGAATCAATGTCGCAACCGACCCACAAGACGGTGGGAAGTGGCTAAAGTGTTACCCGCTGCGGCATATCGGGGCCATATTGGCGAAATGTATATATTCAATTCACTGTCCTGACATTATTTTTGGATGTACATATTTAATTTTTGTGCCAATGTGTTCGCAATAGAATGTTCTATAAGAACATAAGTATAAACCATCACATAAGGATGCATTCGACCGGCAACAAACATAAAATGTACGTCGATCGTACTCGTCGTGTCAATAATACAATTGTTATACAAAGATGATTCATTGCCATGCAGTTTTCTTTAATAAGCTCTTCGGTTATTTGAAAAAACGTAAATTTCATGGCGAACATTTTGAGACTATCCAAAATAAAATCTAATAATAAATAAAATTTATACAATTATTTAACCGTTCGACGCAAGGACTCGTCCGGCGGGCAGAATCAGGAGAAAAGATTGGACTCTAACGCTCGTCGGCAAGGCACGAAAGTGTTAAGAAGTCTAATAGCCCCTACAAGACTGAGATTAGCAACAATTTATACGTTGACAATTTTCATGGAACCACTAATGATGAGAATAAACTAGTGGAAATCTACCATGAGGCTAATCGTGAACTGTTGGGAGCTAACATGTCCCTACATTCGTGGGCCTCCAATAATAAACAACTCAACCAAATAATCGAGGAAGAATTCCCTGATTATAAGGTACCTCACAAATTGAAAGTCTTAAGTATGGAGTGGAATACTTTCACAGTGAAATTGAATATCAAGTCAGTGGAGATCAAACAATCACCTCTAACCATGAGAAAACTACTCTCCCATGTCAGCAAGCCATTTGACCCTTTAGGCCTACTTGGTCCTATTCTAATTAACGGTAAACTCGTTATGCAAGAGTGCTGGCAAAGGAATTTGAGGTGGGATGAAACGTTGCCGGAGGATCTCCAAGAAAAATGGCAGCAGTTGATTCCTTATTACAACAAACTTAGTATTCTACAGTTTCCCCAAAATACCTTAGGACTAAATTTACCCACAAATTTACATGTATTCTGCGATGCTTCAGGCAAAGCGTATGGCTCAGTAGCCTATCTAGTTAATACTCAACAATCATTTTTGCTTACATCTAAGGCAAGGGTAGCTCCGATTAAAAGGAGGTCACTACCCCAAATGGAATTAACTGCCTTATTAGCAGGTGTAAGACTGGCTCATTGCCTGATTGAAACCTTCAGTAATATTCACCTTGGTGAAACAGTAGTGTGGTCAGACAATGAGGCAATATTGCAGTGGGTAAAAAACGACAACAACAAAACACCCTATGTCAGCAATCGAGTAAGGGAAATTCGAGAATTGTCTGCTGGTTATAAATTAAGACATGTCCCAACCAAGGACAATCCAGCTGACTATTTATCCAGAGGTTTGACTTTAAAGCAATTAGTTAAAACCGAGATGTGGTTTTAAGGACTCCAATGGCTAGTTAGTGGTCAGTGGCTCCAACAGAAGCCGCAAGTCATTGTAACCAATGTCACTACCCCTGTTGTGGATCCAGAACCCCCTCGAATTTTAGCTATCAATCCTCATCGTTATTCCAATTTAAGCAAATTACTAAGAGTTACAGAAATGGTATTTGATTTCATCCACAAGATGGGGATCAAGTATCGATTTCCTAGTTCCATCAAATATTAGGTCAAACAAGCTCAACAAGAGACTTACGGGAAGGAATATGAACATCTCCCAGAAAGGTTGAGTAAGTCTCTGGGTATCTGGCTTGACTCAGACAACTATAACATCTTGAGATGCGGCGGACGTCTGCTTCACGCAGAAATAAATTTAGATACGAAGAATCCTATACTTCTTCCACGTCACCACATCATTACTAAACTCATAGTTTTACATTTTCATGAGCATAATGCATTGCATGGTGGAGTATTAGATACTCTTACTGAAATCAGACAACGTTTTTGGCTTCCCCAAGGTCGCCAAGCTGTTAAATCTTTAATCAAGTCTTGTGTAATCTGCAAGAGATATGTTGCTCGAGTGTGTCCTTATCCAGGGCCACCGCCCCTACCTAAGGAGCGAGTCGTCCACCTTCGTCCCTTTGAAACCACAGGTGTCGACTATACAGGAGCACTAATTTTAACAGGCACACCGGACAAGATTCCAGTGAAAGCCTACATTTGCCTTTTCACGTGTGCTTCCACACGCGGAGTACATTTAGAAGTCACTTCTGACATGAGTGCAGAAGCCTTTCGAAGCCTTTCGCAGATTTGCTGCACGAAGATCTTGCCCAAAATTAATGATCTCAGATAATGGTAATGATCTCTAACTTCGTGGCAGGAGAAGCTTGCTTACAAGAAATATGGAACCATCCAGAAGTAGTACACTCTGTGCTCAAACAGAGACAAGCTATTGGAAA
>WNGS01164741.1:33624-60686 GCA_020271785.1 Procambarus virginalis | reverse complement strand
CCTGGTGGTGACGATGCCATGGGTGGTGGTGACGATGCCATGGCTGGTGGTGACGATGCTATGGCTGGTGGTGACGATGCCATGGCTGGTGTTGACGATGCCATGGCTGGTGTTGACGATGCCATTGCTGGTGGTGACGATGCCATGGCTGGTGTTGACAATGCCAAGGCTGGTGGTGACGATGCCATGGCTGGTGGTGACAATGCCAAGCTGGTGGTGACGATGCCATGGCTGGTGTTGACAATGCCATGGCTGGTGTGACGATGCCATGGCTGGTGTGACGATGCCATGGCTGGTGGTGACGATGCCATGGCTGGTGTTGACAATGCCAAGGCTGGTGGTGACGATGCCATGGCTGGTGTTGACAATGCCAAGGCTGGTGGTGACGATGCCATTGCTGCTGTTGACGATGCCATGGCTGGTGGTGACGATGCCATGGCTGGTGTTGACGATGCCATGGTTGGTGTTGACGTTGCCATGGCAGGTGGTGACGGTGCCATGGCTGGTGGTGACGATTCCATTGCTGGTGGTGACGATGCCATAACTGGTGTTGACGATGCCATGGGTGGTGTTGACGATGCCATGGCTGGTGGTGACGATGCCATGGCTGGTGTTGACGAAGCCATGGCAGATGGTGACGATGCCATGGCTTATGTTGACGATGCCATGACTGGTGGTGACGATGCCATGGCTGGTGTCCACGATGCCATGGCTGGTGTTCACGATGCAATGGCTGGTGTTGACAATGCCATGGCTGGTGTTCACGATGCCATGGCAGGTGGTGACGATGCCATGGATGGTGGTGACGATTCCATTGCTGGTGGTGACGATGCCATGGCTGGTGGTGACGATGCCATGGCTGGTGATGACGATGCCATGGCAGGTGGTGACGATGTCATGGCTAGTAGTGACGATGCCATTGCTGGTGGTGACGATGCCATGGCTGGTGTTGACGATCCATGGTGGGGACGATGCCATAGCTGGTGGTGACGATGCCATTGCTGGTGGTGACGATGCCATGGCTGGTGTTGACGATGCCATGGCTGGTAATGACGATGCCATGGTGGTAATGACGATGCCATGGCTGGTGGTGACGATGCCATGGCTGGTGGTGACGATGCCATGGCTGGTGTTGACGATGCCATGGCTGGTTGTGACGATACCATGGCTGGTGGTGACGATGCCATGGCTGGTAGTGACGATGCCATGGCTGGTAATGACGATGCCATGGCTGGTGTTGACGGTGCCATGGCTGGTGTTGACAATGCCATGGCTGGTAATGACGATGCCATGGCTGGTGCTGACGATGCCATGGCTGGTGGTGACGATGCCATGCCATGGATGGTGGTGACGATGCCATGGCTGGTGGTGACGATGCCATGGATGGTGTTGACAATGCCATCGCTGGTAATGACGATGCCATGGCTGGTGGTGACGATCCCATTGCTGGTAGTGACGATGCCATGGCTGTTGGTGACGATTCCATGGCTGGTGTTGACGATGCCATGGCTGGTGTTGACGATGCCATGGCTGGTGTGACGATGCCATGGCTGGTGTTGACGATTCTATTGCTGGTGTTGACGGTGCCATGGCTGGTGGTGACGATGTCATTGCTGGTGTTGACGATGCCATGGCTGGTGTTGGCAATGCAAAGGATGGTGGTGACGATGCCATGGCTGGTGTTGACGATGCCATGGCTGGTGTTGACGATGCCATGGCTGGTGTTGAAGATGCCATGGCTGGTGTTGACGATGCCATGGCTGGTGGTGACGATGCCATGGCAGGTGGTGACGATGCCATGGGTGGTGGTGACGATGCCATGGCTGGTGGTGACGATGCCATGTGTGGTGGTGACGATGCCATGGCTGGTGGTGACGATGCCATGGCTGGTGGTGACGATGCCATGGCTGGTGTTGACGATGCCATGGCTGGTGTTGACGATGCCATTGCTGGTGGTGACGATGCCATGGCTGGTGTTGACAATGCCAAGGCTGGTGGTGACGATGCCATGGCTGCTGTTGACGATGCCATGGCTGGTGGTGACGATGCCATGGCTGGTGTTGACGATGCCATGGTTGGTGTTGACGTTGCCATGGCAGGTGGTGACGGTGCCATGGCTGGTGGTGACGATTCCATTGCTGGTGGTGACGATGCCATAACTGGTGTTGACGATGCCATGGCTGGTGTTGACGATGCCATGGCTGGTGGTGACGATGCCATGGCTGGTGTTGACGAAGCCATGGCAGATGGTGACGATGCCATGGCTTATGTTGACGATGCCATGACTGGTGGTGACGATGCCATGGATGGTGTCCACGATGCCATGGCTGGTGTTCACGATGCCATGGCAGGTGGTGACGATGCCATGGATGGTGGTGACGATTCCATTGCTGGTGGTGACGATGCCATGGCTGGTGGTGACGATGCCATGGCTGGTGATGACGATGCCATGGCAGGTGGTGACGATGTCATGGCTAGTAGTGACGATTCCATTGCTGGTGGTGACGATGCCATGGCTGGTGTTGACGATCCATGGCTGGTGGTGACGATGCCATAGCTGGTGGTGACGATGCCATTGCTGGTGGTGACGATGCCATGGCTGGTGTTGACGATGCCATGGCTGGTTGTGACGATACCATGGCTGGTGGTGACGATGCCATGGCTGGTAGTGACGATGCCATGGCTGGTAATGACGATGACATGGCTGGTAATGACGATGCCATGGCTGGTGTTGACGGTGCCATGGCTGGTGTTGACAATGCCATGGCTGGTAATGACGATGCCATGGCTGGTGCTGACGATGCCATGGCTGGTGGTGACGATGCCATGGCTGGTGGTGACGATGCCATGGATGGTGTTGACAATGCCATCGCTGGTAATGACGATGCCATGGCTGGTGTTGACGATGCCATGGCTGGTGGTGACGATGCCATGGCTTGTGATGACGGTGCCATGGCTGGTGTTGACAATGCCATGGCTGGTAATGACGATGCCATGGCTGGTGTTGACGATGCCATGGTAGGTGGTGACGATGCCATGGCTGGTGGTGACGATCCATTGCTGGTGGTGACGATGCCATGGCTGGTGTTGACGAGCCATGGCTGGTGGGGACGATGCCATGGCTGGTGTTGACGATGCCATGGCTGGTGGTGACGATGCCATGGCTGGTGTTGACGATGCCATAGCTGGTGGTGACGATGCCATGGCTGGTGTTGACGATGCCATGGCTGGTGGTGACGATGCCATGGCTGGTGTTGACGATGCCATAGCTGGTGGTGACGATGCCATGGCTGGTGTTGACAATGCCATGGCTGGTGGTGACGATGCCATGGCTGGTGTGACGATGCCATGGCTGGTGTTGACGATGCCATGGCTGGTGGTGACGATGCCATGGCTGGTGTTGACGATGCCATGGCTGGTGGTGACGATGCCATGGCTGGTGTTGACGATGCCATGGCTGGTGGTGACGATGCCATGGCTGGGTCCACGATGCCATGGCTGGTGTTGACGATGCCATGGTGGTTGTGACGATGCCATGGCTGGTGGTGACGATTCCATTGCTGGTGGTGCGATGCCATGGCTGGTGTTGACGATGCCATGGCTGGTGGGACGATGCCATGGCTGGTGGTGACGATGCCATGGCTGGTGGTGACGATACCATGGCTGGTGGTGACGATGCCATGGCTGGTGTTGACGATGCCATGGCTGGTGGTGACGATGCCATGGCTGGTGTTGACGATGCCATGGTGGTGTTGACGATGCCATGGTAGGTGGTGACGATGCCATGGCTGGTGGTGACGACTCCATTGCTGGTGTGACGATGCCATGGCTGGTGTTGACGATGCCATGGCTGGTGGTGACGATGCCATGGCTGGTGTTGACGATGCCATGGCTGGTGTGACGATGCCATGGCTGGTGTTGACGATGCCATGGCTGGTGTGACGATGCCATGCTGGTGTTGACGATGCCATGGCTGGTGGTTGACGATGCCATGGCTGGTGGTGACGATGCCATGGCTGGTGTTGACGATGCTATGGTAGGTGGTGACGATGCCATGGCTGGTGGTGACGATTCCATGGCTGGTGGTGACGATGCCAAGGCTGGTGTTGACGATGCCATGGCTGGTGGTGACGATGCCATGGCTGGTGTTGACGATGCCATGGCTGGAGTTGACGATGCCATGGTAGGTGGTGACGATGCCATGGCTGGTGGTGACGATTCCATGCTAGTGGTGACGATGCCATGGCTGGTGTTGACGATGCCATGGCTGGTGGTGACGATGCCATGGCTGGTATTGACGATGCCATGGCTGGTGGTGACGATGCCATGGCTGGTGTTGACGATGCCATGGCAGGTGGTGACGATGCCATGGCTGGTGTTGACGATGCCATGGCTGGTGGTGACGATGCCATGGCTGGTGTTGACGATGCCATGGCTGGTGTTGACATGACATGGCAAGTGGTGACGATGCCATGGCTGGTGGTGACGATCCCATTGCTGGTGGTGACGATGCCATGGCTGTTGGTGACGATTCCATGGCTGGTGTTGACGATGCCATGGCTGGTGTTGACGATGCCATGGCTGGTGGTGACGATGCCATGGCTGGTGGTGACGATGCCATGGCTGGGTTGACGATGCCATGGCTGGTGGTGACGATGCCATGGCTGGTCGTGACGATGCCATGGCTGGTAATGACGATGCCATGGCTGGTAATGACGATCCATGGCTGGTGTTGACGATGCCATGGCTGGTGTTGACAATGCCATGGCTGGTAATGACGATGCCATGGCTGGTGTTGACGATGCCAGGACTGGTGTTGACGGTGCCATGGCTGGTGTTGACGATGCCATGGCTGGTGGTGACGGTGCCATGGCTGGTGTTGACAATGCCATGGCTGGTAATGACGATGCCATGGCTGGTGTTGACGATGCCATGGCTGGTGTGACGATGCCATGGATGGTGGTGACGATGCATGGATGGTGGTGACGATGCCATGGATGGTGGTGACGATGCTATGGATGGTGGTGACGCCACGGATGGTTGTGTCACAATGGTTGGTGGTGACGCCATAGCTGGTGGTGACGCCACGGATGGTGGTGACACAATGGCTGATGGTGATGATGCCTTGGGTGGTTGTGACGTAATGGCTGGTGATGACACTATGCCTGGTGGTGACGATGCTATGGCTGGTGCTGACACCATTGCTGGTGGTGACGCAATGGCTGGAGGTGATCACATGGCTGGTAGTGACGCCATGGCTGGTGGTGATTCCATGGCTGGTGATTACTAAATGGCTAGTGATGACTCCATGGTTGGTGGTGACGCCATGGCTGGTGGTGACTCCATGGCTGGTTATGACGCCATGGCTGGTGGTGATGCCATGACTGGTGATGACTCCAAGGCTGGTGGTGACAGTAGTGAAGTTGAGGACTAGAACCGTGTGCACCATCTGGCCAGGTGGCCCCATTAGAGCCATCTGGCCAGTTGGTGCAAAGGTATGTAGCCACATAGTGTTGTAGGGAGATTTCCTGGAAGTTGGGGCGTGTCGGACGCGTGTGAGCGTCCGGTGTTTGGTTACTCGGTCTGGAATGATGAAGGGTCATGTTGTGTGGGGTAGGAGAGTATGTGGGCTATGTGGTGTATGAGGAAGAGTATGGAATATGAGGATATGAGTGGATAAGAGTAGTTGAATATGTATGGGTGTTTGCCGTAGAGTTAATCCTGTGTGTAGATAATAGTTGATTAAGATAATAAGTAATGCTATGTAGAGGGTGTGTGTAGGTGTGAGGGGTTCCCAACATAGCCAGACATGTTGATGGGGTGAGGGAGCTTCCCCTCGGCGGGAGAGTGTTTAGGGTCATTTGTGGTTTTTGCGTTTTTTTTTTGACACATTATTTTTCTTCGTGGTATGCAGCTGTGTTTGGTGACGATCCATGAGGAGAGTAGTTGCACCATACACGGCAGGAAATGTGAGGAGGGTAGGATAGAGAGAGCAGAGTCTCTTAAGATGTAGCACTTGGCCGAAATGGTCTGTTTTATGTAACAATGCATGGGGGCTGTATAGGTGACAGAGAAGTTGTTGGGAGTGGCAGCAGAAGGGACGTGGTCCATTAGCCTTAATCGTTTTTCAATGTCTTCAGAGGAATCTGGGAGATGTTCATAATAACAGGCCTCTCCCATCACTGCTGATTCGTTAAGGACGGGCGTTGTTCTGACTTCCGCCAGCAGGTACTCACCTGCCATCATCAATCACTTCTCATTTGACCGGAATCGTTTCCCTTTCAAGCGCAGGTGGGGTCATATTTCCCCTCCCACCTTACTTCTCCTCAGCTCCCCTCGTCAGGGACAAGTCGCATCTATCATGGGTCTGGAGGACTGCTTTGAGAGAGTTAAGACATACCACACACCTCAGCCAGAATGTTTGCGTTTTCTTGCTAGTGAATGAACGAATATATACAAAAACGAGGGAAAAGTAAACTCATTATATAAATTTATTTCTTTTATTAAACACTTAAGCGATTTACAACGATAATAATAATAATAATAATAATAATAATAATAATAATAATAATAATAATGAAATAATAATAATAATAATAATAATAATAATAATAATAATAATAATAATAATAAGACTTCTTCTTGATGCTTTAGCCAGCAGGTAGATCCCCTCTTGAGAGTTTGACACACACTGATTAACAAGCTATCTGATTATTTATACAGCTTCTCTCTACATTATATGCAGGGTTGCATAGTGTGTCAAGAACTACCTACGTGTTGCTAAACAGTCCAATCTCACACAAGGCAGTCATATGGGCAGAGAGGCATAAAAGGTCAACGACTGAACCCGCAATTCATTTTTAGCTAAGCAAGTTACACTCATGATGCGCTAGTTACAAAATTAAAAAATAAGTCGGCACATCGACACGGGAGACGTGATCACTACCTACAAATTTTTGTTAACTGTGATCGTAACATCTGCTGTCCAAATAAATATCATTGAAATGTAAGCGTGTCTACTCAATCTCCATCATCTCTTCATCATACTCCCACTATTGCTGTGCAGACCTTGTAACACACAACGGCGTTATCACAGCAAGACAATGTCACAGAATGTTCAATACTCTTATACTGAATGAATGAGTAAAGCATCTTTCCATCTCGTTAGGGTTTGACCTTCGTATCCCTCCATAGCACGAGTTTTCACTCGCCAACGTCCTTCGCGCATCATCAGTGATCATTCGATCAAGCAGAAAAAAACAGTGACTGTTGACTTTGTGACAGTTTTTAGCGGTCTGTAACACATTGTAATGTAACGCAAATCAACTTTCTGCAGCCCAAATAACATTATGAAAGTATGACTTAGTCCATCTTCATTACATCTCTTATCAAATATAAATATTATTGTGTGTCAGTTACAGTCCCCCTGTAACACAATGTAACGTAATGCGAAATCACCTTTCTGCAGTCCAAATAACATTATGAAATGTAAAGGGAGACTTAATCCAGCTCCATTACATGTCTTATCATATATAAATATTACTGTGTGTCAATTTTAGGCTCCTGTAACACAATGTAACGTAACGCAAAATCATCTTTCTGCATTCCAAAATAACATTATGAAATGTAAAGTGAAACTTAGTCCAGCTCCATTACATCTCTTATCATATACAAATATTACTGTGTGTCAGTTTTAGCCCCCTGTAACACAATGTAACGTAACGCGAAATCATCTTTCTGCAGTCCAAATAACATTATAAAATGTAAAGTGAGACTTAGTCCAGCTCCATTACATCTCTTATCATATAATTGTGAAATAAGCACAGAAGAGTTTGGGGAGACGTGTTCACCACCTACAAATTCTAATATTTTTTTGTTAACTGTGTGATCACAACATATACCTCCTGATCTCTTGTTCGACCTCACACTAGGCAATAAGCACAATTTTGTGTCATTTCTTGACTAAAATAGCACTCCGAAACATCTTTGCACTTTTAATTTAAAATAGCTCTGGTTATCTCTGTTTTAGCAGTCTATCTGATAGAAAATAAACAGAGACTGGTGTTAGCATAGTAGGTGGAAAAATAGTTTATCATTCTCTTAATACGTTTTATTCAATAACTAGTAGACAAAACATAAGACATATGTTTTCTCTTCACTTGTGCTAAGTGAATTAGACACAATGCGACATTTCATTATTAGCTAGGCAATATGCTATTAACTAGATAGTCAAAACGTAACATGCAGTATTTCACAGGAATTTTTTTTCTAGCAAATATGGTTCCTTTAACCAGTTCAACATATCAAACACCAGCAGTCCGCAAAATTCTCTTTAGTCAATAATCATCATTTACAGTATTTCTTGACTAAAATAGCACTCCAAAACATAAGTGGTCATTTTTATTCTTACTGTCGCACTTATAGTCAATAATTTGTTTCGCAGAGTGACAAGTTGTGCTTAGTGACGAGATTTCATGGTGAGCATAGTTTTAAGAGAGTTCACACTGTATTAATTACGGTCATGGATATGATATGTTATGTTTATGGAGATCATTACTTCTTATTTTTACCCATTTCCCCTCGCCCTGCTTTTCAGTCTTCTCATATTCTTTTCAAATAAAGTTGCCTTACTGTTTTTCAGTAGATTTGCTTCACATTACATATATTAAACAACTTTTAAATTCAGTTCAGTTTCTTTTCAATATCACAGCTTTGATGTTCCCCTGTCAGTATCTAGTTCAAGACCTCGTATTATCAATGTCATTAATACTACTATCATCATCCACGTATTGGATGTCTCAGACATTCAGTTAACAACTCAGTAAGTGAAAATCACTTCACGTGAGATCATTTTTAGTTTAGGATAAGGTTTTTCCATCGTAAAATACTATTATCATCAACCAGGTTTTGGGTGGCTCAACCATTCAGTTTACAACTCAGTAACTGTTTACTGAACATAGATATCCATCCATGTGACCTCATTGTTTAGTTTAAAATTTCTCCATCATAAAAAAAAATATTACTATCATAAACCTTGTATTGCCCGGCTCCGGCATTCAGTTTACAACTCAGTAAGTGTTTACTGAACACAAATCGCTACATGTGTGGTCATTTAGTTTTAAGTTTCTCAATTAAAATATTACTATCGTCATCAACCATGTATTGGCTGGCTTAGTCTTTCAGTTTACAACTCAGTGGGTGTTTACTAAACGTGGAAATTATCACATGTGTGTTCATTTAGTTTAGTTTAAAGTTTCACAATCTTAAATTAAATACTACTATCATCAACCCCGTATTGGGCTCTCGGGCATTCAGTTAACCACTCGGTAAGTGTTTACTGAACGTCGAAACCATTTCCTGTGTGCCCATTTTTTACTTGAACCCGTCTCCACTCCAAACCATTCAGGACCTAGGGTCCCGACTCGAACCACAGGTCCGGTATGGAGTGGAGACGGGTTCAAGTAAAAATGGGCATACAGGAAATGATTTCCAAACCATTCAGGACCTAGGGTCCCGACTCGGAACGCAAATCTGGTTGGAGCGGAGACGGGTTCAAGTAAAAAATGGGCACACAGGAAATGATTTCAACGTTCAGTAAACACTTACCGAGTGGTTAACTGAATGCCTGAGAGCCCAATACGGGGTTGATGATTGTAGTATTTAATTTAAGATTTTGAAACTTTAAACTAAACTAAATGAACACACATGTGATAATTTCCACGTTCAGCAAACACTCACTGAGTTGTAAACTGGAAGACTAAGCCAGTCAATACATGGTTGATGACGATAGTAATATTTTAAGATTGAGAAACTTAAAACTAAATGACCACACATGTAACGATTTGCGTTCAGTAAACACTTACTGAGTTGTAAACTGAATGCCGGAGCCGGGCAATACAAGGTTTGTGATATTAATATTTTTTTTTTGCGACGGAGAAACTTTAAACTAAAAAATGAGGTCACATGGAGGGATATCTATGTTCAGTAAACAGTTACTGAGTTTTAAACTGTATGGTTGAGCCACCCAATACCTGGTTGATGATAATAGTATTTTACGATGGAAAAACCTTATCCTAAACTAAAATTTAGCTCACATGAAGTGATTTTCACTTACTGAGTTGTTGTTAACTGAATGTCTGAGATATCCAATACGTGGTTGATGATAGTAGTATTAATGACATTGATAATACGAGGTCTTGAACTAGATACTGACCGGGGAACAACAAAGCTGTGATATTGAAAAGAAACTGAACTGAATTTGAAAGTTGTTTAAAATATGTAATGTGAAGCCAATCTACTGGAAAACAGTAAGCCAACTTTATTTGAAAAGAATATGAGAAGACTGAAAAGCAGGGCGAGGGGAAATGGGTAAAAATAAGAAGTAATGATCTTCATAAACATAACATATCATATCCATGACCGTAATTAATACAGTGTGAACACTCTTAAAACTATGTTCACCATGAAATCTCGTCACTAAGCATAACTTGTCACTCTGTGAAACAAATTATTGACTATAAGTGCGACAGTGAGAATAAAAATGACCACTTATGTTTTGGAGTGCTATTTTAGTCAAGAAATACTGTAAAGGATGATTATTGACTAAAGAGAATTTTGCGGACTGCTGGTGTTTGATGTGTTGAACTGCTTAAAGGAACCATATTTGCTAGAAAAAAATTCCTGTGAAATACTGCTTGTTATATGTTTTGACTATCTAGCTAATAGCGTATTGCCTGGCTAATAATGAAATTTCACATTTTGTCTGACTCACTTAGCACAAGTGAATAGAAAACATTGAAAAACTGGCAAAGGTTAAAACAATGTGAAATCATATCAGTTATGTTAAGTTTTGACTAGCTGATTAATAGCATACTACTACTACATTATTGTCTTTTTATGTTCTGTTTACCTCAATAGCGTTGTAATGCTTTGAAATTGTATGTGAGGATCCCGTTTCACTCTTAATGCACATAACTAATGGATGCTGTAAAGTATTTTTTATGGAACATGACTCTTCTTATTCTTACCCCTTTTTAAAACTCGATGCAATAACTAAGCTATGTTTGCCTTCTCTCTCTCTCTCTCTCTCTCAATAGGNACATTAACCAAGTCTCTAGGTATCTGGTATGATACCAACACTCATAATATAAGGTGTGGAGGACGTTTGCTTATGCAAAAATTGATTTGGACACAAAGAATCCAACCCTTCTACCACGTCACCACGTTATTACCAAACTTCTAGTTTTACATCACCATCAATATGGTACCTTGCATGGTGGAGTGTTAGACACACTCACCGACCTCAGACAGAAATATTGGCTTCCTCAAGGTCGTCAAACTGTCAATCAATTATTAAGTCCTGTATAATCTGTCAACGCTACGATGCTCGAGTGTGTCCTTCCCAGGACCACCACCACTCCCTAAAGAGAGGGTAGTTCATCTTCGTCCGTTGAGACTACTGGTGTTGATTACACAGGAGCCTTGCTTCTCTCACTGGCAATCCGGATAAGATACCAGTGAAAGCTTATATTTGCCTCTTCACATGTGCTACCACACGAGGCGTACATTTAGAAGTGACTTCTGACATGAGTGCTGAAGCCTTCATCAAGCTTTTCGTAGATTTGCAGCTCGCAGATCCTGTCCCAAGCTCATGATATCTGATAATGGCTCAATTTTGTGGCAGGAGAAGCCTGCTTACGAGAGATATGGAATCATCCAGAAGTGCAGTCTGTCATGCAGAGACGACAATGCCACTGGAAATTTATTGCTCCCAGAGCCCCCTGGCAAGGTGGGTTCTACGAACGAATGATAGGGACTGTCAAGAAGTGTTTAAGGAAGACCTTGCATCGACAGAAAATTAGTTACTCAGAACTCCAAACACTCGTCGTGGGGAAATTGAGGCGCGAGTCAACAATCGCCCATTAACTTATCTATCAGATGATTTCTCACAGAGAGAGCCTCTGAGTCCCTCGCATTTAATACATGGAGGCCTGCTGAGCCCTCTGATACCTTTGGCAGAAGGGACCCCGTCGATCCTTCCTATGTAACAGGAGTGACTTAGTACAAAGTTACCAACATCTCTCTAGAGTAATTGAAAGGTGGAATGAGGTGTGGACTCGAGAGTACCTCACCGCTCTACGAGAGTACCACTATGGAGCTTCGAGCCCCTATAATAAAGTACAGCTTAAACCAGGAGACCTAGTATTAGTTGACAGTGATGGACCAAGGTCAGAATGGCCTATAGGCAAAATTGTTGCAATCCACCCAGATCGCCAAGGTATCTGAGAGTAGTACGAGTTTTGTGCAAAGGCACTACTACTCTAAAGACATTAGAGAAGTTGGTACCTCTCGAATTAGCAGAACGAGAGTGTTTATCAGAAACAGCTTCAACAGTTTCCGAGGATAACAATTCTGATCCACCGAGCACACGCCCCACTAGAGCAGCTGCTCAACAATGTAAAAGGAAACTACAAGCTATTATAGCTCTGACTAAGAGCAAATAATTTTTCATCCAATTTGAGTGATCATGATGATACTGTGTTGTGATGTCTAGTAACCAATCAGCTGCAAGTCACAATGACCCAGACATTCACCTCACAGTAGAGTCTCAGTTACTTGAATTGTATGGTTCAATCATTAACTTGTGTAAACTATTAATTATGACATTAAATTTTTCATGTCTTAAATTCTTGTATGTCCTTGACATTTACGGGACATCCGTTGTGTGTGTACTAACATACTAACATACTAACCTACTAACTTCGGGATAGGTACGTCAGTACCCAACATGGTACTGCGACCCGAGTTTTCTCCCCCCGGAGTTATGTTGGAAATTTCCAACACTTATCATCCATTATTATCTTATGATAAATTAATATTAACTTACATTTGCAGTAGCTCTTAACACCACTAACCATAGTGTTATTATAAATTAATCTGAGCATATTGCTGATAATATTACTCCTGATAATGTAAATCAAGAGTTATTAATTGAAATTATTCAGTAACAGTTTTTATTCTGTTACGTTTGAATGCTCTGGAGAAGTATAAATATTATCTCCATTTCTCGCTAGAGATTATTTATCGAGAATATTATAATTATTAATTCCCTATAATTTTAACCCAGTTCATATTATCGCATTTCCTCCATAATTACGCGGGAAAGAATAATTGTGTTTAATAATTTCCGTGGTGAATGCGAGAGCGGGGAGAGGGAGACGCCATTACGACATCAACAAGGCACGCACGCGAGACAACGTGGTGGAACACGTGGCATTAATTGAGAATTCTTGTCGATAAGAATTACGTCGACACTCAATTAATAAGTGGAATTTACTTGCCAGTGTTCTCTAGTGCCTCAATAGTGAACCCAGCATCTACAATTACCACCCGGACCGTGAATAAGTGTGCACAGCAGTGAACACTGAGTCCAGCAGACGCTCCTCTCGGCAAACCTTAGTACTCGGTTACGCTCACAGGTTTCTTTCTTGTAGATGCATCTAGTAATTTAGAGCCTTAGTGAGTAGTTTGTCGTTAGGAAGAGAGATTAAACATAATCAAACGTTAGTAATATTTATTACTCAGTTCAGCTTCATGAATATATGAGCACAATCTTGTAGCCTAGTCAATTGCTACTTTATATTTCTTGTATTACAGCGTGTATTTGAGACGCCAACAAGATTGTCATCCATCGTGTTATTTACCTCGAGTCATTTATCTATGGGGATTCTGTGATTACGAGGACGAGTGATGAACTGGCGTTAGAAATCGTCTTACAGCTAAGACCCATTTTTTCTTATAAATTTATTCAATTTAATTATTGCTTCTATAATATGAGCTTAAATGAATAATTTTGATTACCATATATTTACATATGTTGTAGTTAGATTTACCATAATTCCATGCATAATGAACTAGTGACGAACCACACTGGTTCCTAGATATATATGAATTTCTAGAAATAACCCCCCAATGTTGATATTTGAGGCTTTGACTTTAATTAATAATTACAGTCTTCATTATTTTCAAGTGAATATCCATTGAATGTTTTTCCATAGACACTGGTTCTCTGGTGTCATTCTAATGATCAATTTTATTTGTTTTCCTCTTTTCTCAAAAGCGGGTGGTCCTTCGATTTATTTTAATATAATACTTAAACAATTTATTTTCTGAGGATTAGAATACTTAGGTTTCATCGTGGGTCAAGGGAAGGTGACTCCAGTAGACCATAAAGTGAAGGCAATCAGAGAATATCCGAATCCCAGGACGAGAAAAGAATTGTTACGATATTTAGGGATGATCGGGTACTACAGAGGATTTTGCAAGAACTTCTCGACAGTGGCACACCCTCTGACTGAATTGCTATCTAAGAACGTTAGATGGAGGTGGGGGGAAGCATGCCAGGAGTCCTTCGAGAAGACCAAGCGGTTATTAACCGAAGCGCCAGTGCTGATTTCGCCCGACTTCGAGTCGAACTTTATCTTGTACGTCGACGCTAGCGACGTGGGGATTGGAGCCATGTTAGCTCAAGAGAAGGACAGAGTTCACCGTCCAGTAGCATTCTACTCAAAGAAATTCGAAAAGTACCAGAGGGCTTATAATACAGTGGAAAAGGAAGCCCTAGCCCTGATCCTGGCACTGAAACATTTCGACGTCTATGTGGGTGGAGGTACTAGACCGGTGCAAGTGTTCACCGATCATAACCCCTTGACGTTCGTGCACAGGATGAAGAACACGAACCAAAGGCTGACAAGATGGGCCCTACTGTTACACGAGTACTGGCTAGAAATCCGGCACATTAAAGGAAGGGAGAATGTGGTAGCAGATGCCCTCTCCCGGATTCACTAACCGATATGACTCTTATTTTAAGGGGAGGGGTATGTTACGGTGCCCTCTCCTATCTCTTTCGTTGCCTGCTATAAGAGTCATATCGACTCTCCCTACAGGGAGAAACTTACATTATAAGTCTGTAGGTAAGGGGAAAGAGGCGCCCGGATATAAATGAAAGAGTATCCCCTACTGCAGATATGACCTTTTGGAATGGACGCCAAGCCGTTTACGGATTGGGTAGCTCGGGTCACAGGCGACCAATCAGAGCCCGCCGTGACGTCACCGAGTGCCCCGGGCGTCGCCAACGTGAGAGTTTGACTGACAGTGGGAGCGTGAGGACGAATCTCGGTCAGCTCTCAAGAATTGGAGGCTTTACAGGCCTTTCTCAGTGGATTAGAGCTAGCCATCGCAGCCCACCTGATATATAGGAGACCCCGCGCTTCTGTGAAGCAAAAAGGAACCAAGTTGAGTGGGCAGAGAAGTGCCAAACTTGGAGAATTGTCAGTGACGACGCTGGGCGGCGGCGCGTGACGTTGAGGGCCTGAATGGTGTGGCGGGCAGGCATAGCTGTGACTGGGTCACATCCACTGAGGGTGTTGGAGGGACGACACCGTTCCTAGGACGAGAAGCAGTACCTTGAGGAAGGAACGTGTGTGCGAATATGGCGATTAGCTCAGCGCCCATTGATGGACCAGGACTGGGATAGCTGAACCCCAGAGATTGGAACGGCGAAGACGCGAAGGCTTCACGACACCTGAGGACCTGTGGGAACGTTCCTGGATCACCGAGGATCGACTCAGGAAGCATAGGACCCTCACACCATCGAGGGACAGGCGTCGTGAGCCAAGGATTGTTAAGGTAGATCATTTTCCCTCCCATTACCCCTTTGTGAGAGTAGGCTAGATAGGCCATTATATTCACTTATATATGGAAATAGGATATTAAGGCTTTAGTAGCAGAATAGGCTGCAGGGCAGCTTATGTCCAGGACTGACAGAGAGGACAGTGTGTGTGGATGGCAGGACAGTGAAGAAGAGGAGCCGACGTGGTGAAGAGGCCCTTCTGTGAGAGAGTGTGTGACTCCTGTCTTTCTGCCCAGTTGAAGGAGCCTGGAGAACGCGAGAGAAGAGTTGCTGACAATCTCCAGAGTTATTATTATTATTTTATCATTCCCTTATATCGCTATTGTCATATGTGTGATCATGTATTCGTATCAGTAAATTCACACATTTTATTATTGTGTTTGAGTGTGCCTCCATTATTATTATTATATTTCTCTATTGAGCATACACGAGGGTTATCATAGTACCATTTAGGGGACATCACGTTCCCTATAGAATTTCTCATTGTCTTGGGAGTAGCAACACACTGGCAACAAACAATATAATAATACACCCACTGAACTGCATTGCTGGGGTGCAGATATAATAACCCAGCTGGCGACCTTGTTGAGGGAAAGATAGAGAAGACAGGCGGGAAGGGAGTTCCTGCAATCTCTTTGTCCGGCAGGCAAGACTCAGGGAGGTCATTGTTACAAAGTAAACCCGAGTCTTCCTTCACTCCTCCACGGGTCTAGGCCGGAATTGCTGATAGCAGTTTCCCCGTGGTTGACTGAAGGGCTTCCAGGGTGAGTCAGTGGCACCCCTTCAGTGGTGGAAGCAAAGACCTGCGGAGGTGGGCATTGCTGGTCCTCTCCTGTGGGACCAAGGAGACTCCGGTGAATCCCGGGAGTCGGAGGGGCTGAGTATTCGGCCTTTCGAGCCCCTAGCAGCCGAGTGCTAGCAGAGCCCCGGCCCACCCCCCGTGACAATATATATATATATATATATATATATATATATATATATATATATATATATATATATATATATATATATATATATATATATATATATATCGTACCTTAGATGTCGATTTTCCATCTGTATTATCTCGTTGTCTTTCTATGATGGAACGCAAACCTTCTGTTTGCGTTCCATATATAAGACAAACAACTTATCCAGTACATCACTGGGTAATTTGCGCCTCATACGGACTTGGATTATCCAGTCTGATTCATCCAGATTCACTTTATTCTTAAGCGCCTTGAGCAAGGACTCAAGCTCCACTCAAAAGGCTTGGATTGAGTCAGCTGATCCATCTGGAGGGGGAAATATCTAACAGTTTCTAGGTTAGAAGTCTGATAGTCCTTTCTGGCTTAGCATAATTATCCTATATATAAGAAGCTGTACTGCGCTATCATAACCATCATCAGTGAAGGTCAAATTTCAGACCACTTTTAACGCTTCATTTTTTAAGACTGTTTGTAAATATGTAAATTTTGTGGTCTTTGGTATAGTGGCATTAGAATGCACTGAATGTAACAAATTTGTTCCAGAAGTTATCCCAACTCTCGTCCTCAGTACCAGGGAAAGTTGGGAGACTAAGTGATGGTAATTTTACTTCTGGTTGTGTCGGGTTTTGGGAAGCTGTGGCTGCAATGATTGTAGTGGCCTTGTGTATGGTTATTAACTTGTGTATGGTTATTAACTTCCGCTCCTTTCCATGACTGTTACATCTAGAAACGGCAGCTTCTCATCTTTCTCCATCTCGTAAGTGAAACTAAATACAGAATTCCACTCGAATGCCTCGAACGTTGGTAAACAGTGATTCTACGTCCAACGAGGCTCTTATCCCTGTGGCCCGTGTTCCCCGCAGTAAGTCAACAAATTCCTTTGGAGACTTCAGGATAAAAGCACAAGGTACATAAGGAGCCAGCAAGGCGTTGAGTCGCTTCGCCAGTCTGTACGCTGGTGTGGTTATCTGGCTGATGATTGACTGAAGTGGGTTTCCAGGCTTGTGTGTCTTCACATTTCATTACGCATACCCTGGCTTGTATTTCCCAATAATCTTTGGCAGGTGGAGTTCGGATTTCTTGGCGTTCACAGTTTCGATCAATCTGAAGTCTCGAAAGGAATTTGTTGACTTACTGCGGGGAACACGGGCCACAGGGATAAGAGCCTCGTTGGACGTAGAATCACTGTTTACCAACGTTCGAGGCATTCGAGTGGAATTCTGTATTTAGTTTCACTTACGAGATGGAGAAAGATGAGAAGCTGCCGTTTCTAGATGTAACAGTCATGGGAAGGAGCGGAAGTTAATAACCATACACAAGTTAATAACCATACACAAGGCCACTACAATCATTGCAGCCACAGCTTCCCAAAACCCGACACAACCAGAAGTAAAATTACCATCACTTAGTCTCCCAACTTTCTCTGGTACTGAGGACGAGAGTTGGGATAACTTCTGGAACAAATTTGTTACATTCAGTGGATTCTAATGCCACTATAGCAAAGACCACAAAATTTACATATTTACAAGTAGTCTTAAAAAATGAAGCGTTAAAAGTGGTCTGTAATTTGACCTTCACTGATGATGGTTATGATAGCGCAGTACAGCTTCTTATATATAGGATAATTATGCTAAGCCAGAAAGGACTATCAGACTTAGAAACTGTTAGATATTTCCCCCTCCAGATGGATCAGCTGACTCAATCCAAGCCTTTAGAGTGGAGCTTGAGTCCTTGCTCAAGGCGCTTAAGAATAAAGTGAATCTGGATGAATCGGACTGGATAATCCAAGTCCGTATGAGGCACAAATTACCCAGTGATGTACTGGATAAGTTGTTTGTCTTATATATGGAACGCAAACAGAAGGTTTGCGTTCCATCATAGAAAGACAACGATATAATACAGATGGAAAATCGACATCTAAGCCTTCTTTGACCACTAATAGTAAACAACAGAGTACAAACAGTACTCCAAATAAATCTAAAACAACTTCCCCTCCCCAAAGTGGAAACAAGGGCTGTGTGGGCACATATGCAGTGGGTCCCTCTAAACCTACAGTTAATGTGTCATCCAAAACGGTGACTCCCCAAGATGCTATTAATGTCTGGATGCCATGTGTGTTCTGTGAAGAACAACGTACCATTTACACCTGCAAAGCTTACCCTGATCGTGCTACACGTATAAAATGACTCAAGGAGTTACGTAAATGCACCAAGTGTATAAGGTCACATAATTCTGACACCTGTCCATCTCAAATGCGCACCTGCAATAGGTGCCATCAGGGTCAACACCATACAGCACTTTGTTGAGACTCAAGTACATAGTCTCCCAAACCACAGGTGGAGGAAGGAACTTCTGCTTCAGTACAGCTTTGTACCATACTACCTGACATAAGTGTCTTGTCAATACGGTCTGATCATAAATCAGCTCTACCCACTGCTCAATTGATCATTAAAAATGGAAAGTCCAAGGTCACCATACGTGGATTATTTGACCAAGGATCCCAAATGACTTTTATCTCAAAGGAGTTGGTAGATGCCTTGAAACTCAAACCTGTTCAAGAGACACGAATAGACATAGCTGGATTCCTGACTAACTCAGGAGCCCAAGTCTTCAAGGTAGTACAACCTAAAGTACGTTTAGGTGGTTATGTCCGAACGATAAAACCTCTTGTAGTAGATGATTCCCATCAGACCTGTATGTGTATGGTCTAGGGACAACAGCCAAATTCCTGGAAGAAAAGGGAATCAAATTGGCTGACAAAATTACGTTAGACAACCTCTCGAATACTGGATCCTTATGGGATCAGATGTCTACCATAAGTTTATCAAAGGAAAGGATGAAAACAGAGAATGACCTGTTACCATCTGCAGGTGGATATTTGCTAACAGGCCCAGTATTACAGCTCCGCACCTGTAGACTACCAACATGCCAACCCAGTAATGGTTGCATTACGGAGAAACAGTCTCCACTACAATTCAGAGACATGTCCGAGAATGAGTTTGATCCCCTGTACATAAACTATGGGACCTGGTAACTCTTGGCATTGTCCCTGAACAACCTAGTCCAAATGATGATTGGACTTACAAACAATACCTGGACTCAGTTATCTTCAGAGATAATCAATACTAGGTCAATTACCATGGAAACTGAATCACCCTCAGCTACCCGTCAACCATTTTTATGGCACAAAACCAATTAAGGCCACAGGTGTTGCGCTTACATAGACATCCAGAGAACTTTAAATTGTACCATGAAATAATCAAGAAGCAACTCGATGACAAATTTATCGAAGTTGTCACAAATGATAACCTAAAGGAAGGACACTACCTGCCACACCACCCTATACTGAAAAATTCAGCTACTCCCCAACTACGGAGAGTATTAATTGCAGCTCTAAGACAAACGAAGAGTAGTGTTTCCTTAAATGACTGCCTTCAAACTGGCCCTAGCCTGACACAAAGGCTATACGATGTGCTGTTAAAGTTCCACATCGGGACTTACGCATACACGGCAGACATCAGTGAAGCTTTCCTTCAGGTAGGTCTCCAAGAAGAAGACCTAACTATACAAAGTTCTCGTGGATCAAGGATCTTAATGATCCAAACTGAATTAATCACTTACTGTTTGCGTCGTTTTGTTTGGTGCCAACGTCTTCCACTATTTCTGCTTCAAGCTACCTTAGACATTCACTTGAAGAAGTCCATAGCCCAAATAAAACAGAAATTAGCAATAACTTGTATGTGGACAATTTCCGAGGAACAACCAGCAGTCAGAGAAAACTGCAGAACATATACCACGAGGCCAATCGAGAATTAATGGGAGCAAATATCCTCTTAAGTCGTGGATCTCCAACAATGCCAAATTAAATCAACTGATCGAAAATGATTTCCCAATTACCAGGTACCTGAGAAGACAAAAGTACTAGGCTTCGAATGGGATATGACAGCAGATCAGTTGACAATCAAGTCGGTGCAGCCAAATACCACCAACCTAACAATGAGAAAATTACTCTCACAAGTCAGCAAACCTTTCAACCCATTGGGACTATCAAGTCCCATCTTAATTAATGGGAAGTTGATAATGCAGGAATGTTGGCAACAAAAGATAGGCTGGGATGATCTTCTAACACCTCTTACAAGAAAAATGGCAAGGGTAGTGAAAGATTAAGTGTCCTAGAGACGGTCAAGTTCCTCGGAACACAGTAAGTGAAAAGGAACCAATTAAGCTACATGTATTCTGTGATGCCTCAGGAAAGGCATATGGAACAGTAGCTTACATGGTCTCAAATTTGCTTACATCAAAGGCCAGAGTGCACCATAAAGAAACGATCATTGCCACAACTGGAATTAACAGCCTTACTGCTAGGAACAGATTGGCTCATTTCTGATCAAGGCCTTAAGCACATCCAATTTGAAGAAACAATGGTCAGATAATGAGGCAGTGCTACAGTGGGTTAAAAACAATAATAGCAAAAATCCTTACGTGAGTAACCGCGTTAAAGAAATACGAGAGTTGTCGTCGGCAGGGTATAAACTGATATATGTACCCACCAAAGAGAATGCAGCTGACTATCTCTCATGAGGCCTGACTTTACAGCAATTAACAAAGGCAGATATGTTGTTCAATGGACCTCAGTGGCTAATCAGCGACCAGTGGACTAAACAAAAGCCACAAGTCATTGTGACCAATGTCACTGTTTCCACTAAGAACTCAGAACTACCTCGGACTTTGGTAATTGATCCAAATCGGTACTCTGGGCTGAACAAACTAATAGGTGTCACCCAAGTGTTTTTTTATTCTAAAGAAAATAGCAATCAAGCATAAATTCCCTAGTGCCCTAAGGTACTGGGTCAAAAGAGCTCAGACAGACACATTCGGGACAGAATTTGACAAAGTCCCTAAGTAGCTACAAAATGTATGGGTCTCTGGGTAGACACCAACAATTAGACATAATCAGACGCGGAGGCCGGTTACAGCATGGGGACAGATCTGGAAGCAAAAAATTCAATATTGCTTCGTTTTCACCACATAGTAAGTAAACAAATTGTGTTACACATACACAAATGCAACACTCTGCATGGTAGGGTATTGGTACTCTCACAGACTTAAGACTACTACCAAATGTAGGCAGACTGTAAAATCCATAATTAAACCCTTTGTTATTTGCCGGGGATACGATGCCAGAGTGTGTCCATATCCAAGCCCTCCTCCACATCTAAAGGAAGGAGTTGAACATATTCGTCCCTTGAGACTACCGGAGTAGATTTCACAGGAGCACTAACACTAACAGGCACCAAAAACAAAAACCAGTAAAGACATATCTGTCTTCTCACTTGTGCCACAACAAGGGGAGTCCATCTAGAAGTGACTCCCGAAATGAGAACCGAGGCATTCTTACAGGCTTCCGCAGGTTTGCTTCACGTAGATCCTGTCCTAAGTAAATGATCTCAGACAATGGGTCCAACTTAGTGGCAGGAGAAGCATGTCTGAGGAAAATCTGGACACACCCAAAGGTACACACGGCCTTAAATCAACGGTAGTGCCACTGGAAATTCATGCCTCCCAGAGTACCATGGCACGAAGGCTTCTATGAACGCATGATTGTTACTGTGAAACATTTTCTATGGAGAACCCTACGCCATCAAAAGATTGACCTACAGGAGCTCCAAACCTAAGCCATAGAGATAGAAACACGAGTTAATAATCGACCACTTACCTACCTCTCTGATGATGTTTTGCAGCGTGAACCATTAAGTCCAGCTAATCTGATGTATGGGAGACCTCTCAGCATCCTAGTGTCCCATACCGATGAGGAACCAGAGGATCCTTCATATGTCCGAGAGAGTGATTTGGTTCAATGTTTCAAACATCTATCTGGGGTGATAAGTGGGCGGAATGACGCATGAACTCGAGAATACCTTACTTCTCTGAGGGAGTATCATTACGGGGCAAACAACCCCTACAACAGAATTAACTTGAACCCTGGCAACATAGTTCTGGTAGACAGCGATGGGCCACGCTCAGAGTGGCCTATAGGCCAAATAGTCTCTGTTCATCCAGACAGCCAGGGCATCTTGAGAATAGTGAAAGTAAAATGCCGAGGCAACACTACTCTCAAAATATTAGAGAAATTAGTTCCTTTAAGACTGGCAGGAAAAGAACACATTCAACGACTTACAGCACCCAAAGAGCCAGTAAGGGACATCTGTCCCGAGCGGACTGTGGCAAAGCAATGCAAGCTCAAATTAAAGAACCTCTGTAATTCTGAGGGCGAGGAATAAAGTGATCGCAGTCTTTACCAGGACTTTGACCCGTGTTCCTCCCCCCCCCCCACTTCCCTGGAATTATGTCGCAAATCGGACACACATAATAATATAAGTTACCCATTAAAGAAAAAGTGAACGGGTATTCCATGAGGTCACACAACAAGACATATATTATATATCTCATCTCTTTTTTGACCTCAGTCTAGTATTTAAACTTAATAAAAAAGTGTTCACTAGGACTGAATATAAATTCCAACACCAGGAATATAGCTTAACTCCCTTAGGGTATTGTCACGTACACGCAGCAATTTGTAAGGAAGCACTCCCTGACAAATTTTACAACACATAAGGGTTCTTTCTCCGAGCTTCGACTCAGGGTCCTCTACGATCCGCCCAACCAAAGATCTCATGAACAAAGGAAACAACTACTTTCGGTATTTTTATTGCATTTAATACTGGCCATTATTTTTATTATTGAAGGAAATATCGTTAAGACGTGGATTAAATCCCAAAACGAAGTGAGTTTACTCGGCATTACACACACATATTCCATGTCATACCTGTACTTATATGTTTAGGGAACTATTATTAATTCCTTACACACGGTAGGTAATTGTGTGTTGGAGATACAAATATCTGAGCAGACCAATATAACTGTGATTGCAGCCACTAGCTGTACATCAAGCCTTGTACGCCTCCAGATAGCCGCCATTAAGTGGCACTCTGAGGCACAGGGCCACACCTAATTCTGACACTACAATTACACAGCCTTAGCAGGCCCCCACCAACAGTATCAGCTAAGGTCCCCTTTTATTTTATACTGTAGATAGATTAATTATAATTACAGTAAATTGGATCATCAAAAGGTAATGATTTTTAATTTATATATCAAAGACTAGGTAAACAATTTGTGGTTTATGAAGGATCCACCTCCAAGTGGTTTAAGCTACAAATTGTCCCCCCAACTGTGTGTGAAATATTTTTGCAGGCTGAATCAGAATAAATACAGTCCACTACTAAGAACTAAGAACTAACTCAGAAGAAAAATAATCAAATAAAAATAATATAATATTAAAGTCAATTAAAAAATAAAAATAAAGTAAATATTAGAATATTCACGGAATAAAAACAATTAAAGCTTGATAATATTTTCCGCAGGTGGTCATGCCATTGCTGGTGGTGACGCCATGGCTGGTGGTGATACAATGGCTGGCGGTTACGCCATTGCTGGTGGTGACGCCATTAATGGTGATGACGCCATGGAAGATGATGACACTATAGGTAGTGATGATTCTATTGCTTGTGGTGGCGCAATGGCTGGTGGTGACGCAATGGCTGGTGATGACGCAATGGCTGGTAATGACTCCATGGCTCATGGTGACGAGGTAATGACTCCAAGGCTCATGGTACAAGGCTTGTGGTTACGCGATGGCTGGTGGTGAGGCCATAACTGGTGGTGATGCAATGGCTGGTGATGACTCCATGACTGTTAATGACATAATAGCAGGAAGGGATGCCATGGCTGGTTGTGACTCTATGGCTGGTGGTGATGCAATGTCTAGTGGTGATACAATGGATGGTGGTGACGCCAATGCTGATGGTGATGCCATTAATGGTGATGACGCCATGGAAGGTGATGGCACCTTGGCTGCTGATGACTTCATGGCTGGAGGTGATGCAATGGCTGTCGGAAAATCCGACACCATTTACTAATATCAATTCAACAGGTAGATAATATTGCTGCTGCCGTTGTATATACAAGTTACCCTTAGAAAATGTAGCCTGTAGTGGAATTTTCCGTCAATAGAAAACGGGATATCATTGCCACATACTATTATAATTCACCAGCTATTCTGTTGGGAATAATTCTTAAGCACATTAGTCTATGGACTTTTACCATCATAAAACATCTCATTTTAATTAACTTAATTATCAGTATCAAAATAGAGTAAATGTGACCCTTCTATCACTTACTGATATCTAGACAAAGTGCCAAGGCGTCAGGAGGAGGAAGAGGTCAGCTATTGTTGTTAAGACCAGAGGCGCAGGGAACAAATTCGGCTCCTATAATTTCTCTTGGACGAAGTGCTTTTTTCCTTAACCTCAGTGCGCGAAAGTGTTAAGCCTTGGTCCTTATCATATAAATATACAGAGTTTTCTCTGATAAAGCTGTCATATATTAGGATTCTGGCTTTACAGCTAGCGCCCTTTGACAGGAGCAAGAAGAGGAAGCAAGACTTGATACATCAGTTACTGGGTGATGGAAGCTGGCCTCAAACGAGGATAATTTGGTGTCTACATCTTAGTTATACCTGATGGACTAGCCTGCTGTATAATAAGATAAGGAACCTCCAATGTATACTAATATATGTAGTTTGATTGGCTGCATATATATAAATTTAATATAAACCCCCCCTAATGTGTAAGGATCGATTTGTGAGATTATTGCAGAAATACAGCCTACTAAACATCATACCAATTGCTATCGAAATATATAAATTAACATATATATAAATTCTATATAGATTCATATAAATTAAATATATATAAATCTCACAAGTCGGTTCCCACATTTTTTGGTCATCTCTGAGCCGGATGACAGATTATTTGGTCATCTTTGTACCGGATGAACCAGTTAAGCAATGGATTCATTAAATCCGCTGGTACTAGTGCAGTGCGATTTATACAATAACAATACATGAGCCAGTCAAAGACCGGCAGCCGTTGCCTCGAGCAAGCTCACGAACCCCACAGCCCAGTTAAGCCTTATTCAGTGGTTTCATGGTCACCCACCGATTTGGGGGCGTGTTATTTCTGTGAAGTGACAGCGCTTATTTTGAAGCCAGCCAAATTAGTGGCTGTGTCCTCACAAGATTATTCACGGATTTCGTGGTGTTAATTTCGCGAGAGATTATCCACAAATTTTGTGGAGCTAATTTCGCGAGTCACTAATAATATTTAATACTTCTTGATAATATTAGAATTTTCACAGAGGCTATCATCAATAATTGTGTATATTATTTCTCCAAAATAGAGACTTATTTAATATATTGCACTAGTGTTCTCAATACAATATTTACCAATTGCCAACCCACAACAGGGTAGGATATTACCATTGACTAGATGAACTATTTATTGTTCATCCTAGTCCCATTATTACCATAGTCTAGTTGTACTATATTAAACAACCTAACACCATTAATGAATGGTACAGACCCTATTTTGGGTGTAATTGTTACCAGCTCGAGTTGAGTTGTGTATATATAATAATTTACTTATGATCATTACACCTTTGAGTGATTAATTAGTGTCTATACCATCCTAGGGTGATTTTGAGGAGCTAACCTAAAGGTATTTCCAGTGACACTGGTTTATCACTCAATCATTAGAGTGTATGATTGTATATATATAATGTGTATTAATTTTAAGTGCTAACCTCTAGTAGAGGTAGGATTATCGCCTAGTGATTGCAAAATTTTGACCCTAGGCTACCATAAGTACAAGCCCCACAAGGCTTTATCAACTAGCCAGTATGGATAATGCAGGGTGAATGAAAAAAAAAACTTTCAGGTCTTAAAGGTCACTTAACAAGACAGATAAAGAAATGTGAAGATTTGTCACAACAATCTCCAGTTGATTATGCTGACCTAGAAAGCTATTATCAAGCAGCTGCAGGTAAATTTGAGCAAATCAAATGCCAAATAGTAACATATGTGGCTGAATTTGCCAACACCAATTTATCAGAAACAGAAATAGACGACATTATGGTTGATCTAGCTAGTTATGAAGAACACACTCAGGCCACGTTACAGCCATACGTAAAATTAATTAATTGCCCAGAACAAGGCAACAGTAACAACAACAACAACAGTTGCTTCTAATACGAGTCAAGCAGAAGCTCGACTCCCTCCAGTTAATTTACCCACTTTCTCAGGAAAAGATGAGGAAGATTGGGACGAATTTTGGAACAAATTCGTTGACCTTGTAGACTCAAAACAATTTTTACCTAAGAGTAGTAAATTCTCTTATCTTCAAGGCCACTTATCATGTGAGGCTAAAACAGTTGTATCCCATCCGAGATTAACTAATGACGGCTATGATCTGGCAGTACAACTTCTCAAGGATAATTATGCT
>WNGS01164740.1:152350-178400 GCA_020271785.1 Procambarus virginalis | reverse complement strand
GTTGGCAGGGATGGCAGGTCCTGCCTCACAGGGTTACTTGAATTCAAGACCAGGCAACAAAAATAAGGCAAGAGAGAGAAGGGTGGGCAGACTGCATATTCTTGGATTTTCAGAAAGCCTTTGATACAGTGCCACACAAGAGGCTAGTGAAAGAGCTGGAGATGCAGGCTGGAGTGAAAGGGAAGGTACTCCGTTGGATACAGGAGTACCTAAGCAACAGGAGACAACGAGTCAGTGTGAGGGGTGAGGTCTCAGATTGGCGAGACGTTACGAGTGGAGTCCCGCAGGGGTCAGTCCTTGGACCTATACTGTTTCTGATATATGTAAATGATCTCCCAGAGGGTATAGAATCGTTTCTCTCAATGTTTGCCGATGATGCAAAAATTATGAGGAAGATTGAAACGGAGGACGATAGTAGGAGGCTACAGGATGACCTAGACAGACTGAGTGAATGGTCCAACAAATGGCTGTTGAAGTTTAACCCGAGTAAATGCAAAGTAATGAAACTAGGCAGTGGAAATAGGAGGCCAGACACAGGATACAGAATAGGAGGTGAAGTACTTAATGAAACGAACAGAGAGAAAGATCTAGGAGTTGATATCACACCAAACCTGTCTCCTGAAGCCCACATAAAAAGAATAACGTCTGCGGCATATGCGAGGCTGGCTAACATTAGAACAGCGTTCAGGAACCTGTGTAAGGAATCATTTAGAATCTTGTACACCACATATGTAAGACCAATCCTGGAGTACGCGGCTCCAGCATGGAGCCCATTCCTTGTCAAGCACAAGACGAAGCTGGAAAAAGTCCAAAGGTATGCCACTAGACTAGTCCCAGAACTAAGAGGCATAAGTTACGAGGAAAGGCTGCGGGAAATGCACCTTACGACACTGGAAGACAGAAGAGTAAGGGGAGACATGATCACAACCTACAAAATCCTCAGAGAAATCGACCGGGTAAACAAGGATAAACTATTCAACACTGTTGGGACGCGAACAAGGGGACACAGGTGGAAACTGAGTACCCACATGAGCCACAGAGACGTTAGAAGGAACTTTTTCAGTGTCAGAGTAGTTAACGGATGGAATGCATTAGGCAGTGATGTGGTGGAGGCTGGCTCCATACACAGTTTTAAATGTAGATATGATAGAGCCCAGTAGGCTCAGGAATCTGTACACCAGTTGATTGACAGTTGAGAGGCGGGACCAAAGAGCCAAAGCTCAACCCCCGCAAGCGCAAATAGGTGAGTACAAATAGGTGAGTACCTGGTGCAATTTAACTGAATGTGGTGGGCAACATTGCTTCACTAAGGCATGTAACCCACACGATTTCTTATCTGTGTCTGGAAGAGACTTAAACAACACTTAGGGTAGAGAATGTTGTACTTCTGTTTCTTACTAATGGAAGCAATTACTGGTGGATGATCTACCATTTTAATGGGATAAACCACCTGGCCCAACTTCTATCTGCACTTCCTTGCTCCCTCTTGAGCAGACAAAGGAAAGTTAACTCGTCCCAGAAAATCCATCCCCAATAAAATCTGACCAGGGAATGCAAGATTCTCGACAATCGTACAATTGTGTATGTAAGCTTCTCCCTTACCCACTTCAAAATTGAGAGTGGCCTGGCCCAAGATATTAATCTGTTGACCATTCACTGCCGTTAAATGCTTCCCACAACGCTTAAGGCGTGTCTCTTTAAATGTGCTGAAGGCTGACTTTTTAATGAGCGTTGCTTGACTTCCGGTGTCCACAAAAACTGTCAATCTCACACCTTCAACCGTCATCTCAAACGTAGGTCTGCCACCCAACGTACTGACCTGTTCTGGATCACCCTTTACCCGTGTGTCGTGCACACATACCTGTAATGGCCTCGGCCATGACACCTTCAACAAATTTCATCACGAATTTTACGCGTCCCAGAAGCCCGCTGGCTACATTCCCCAGCAACTTCTGTAGAGGCAACACTAGGAATTGGGATAGGAGGGGAAGAGGGGCAGAGGGGAGGTGAGGAGCACGGTGTAGGATTAATGGAGGGGATAGGGTGGGTAACAGGAGGGGTTGGTTGGATGGGTTGAGGGGATAAGAGGGAGGGTGAGGGCAGGCTGGGGTGGGTTGTGGAGGGGGTTGTAAACAGGGGTTTGTAAGGGTGGGAGTTGAGAGGGAAATGTAGTTTTCCACAATACCAATAACGCGTCGACAAGGGTTTGGGTGGTATTTGGCTGGGATTGGTATGGGTCTGCCAGAGATTGGGGTGGACATGGGTTAGCCTGGAGGTAAAGTTGGGGAACGGGGTTGTAGGTAAGGATGGTATGAGGTTGAGGGTTGTAGGCAGGGAGGGGTGCTTGGGTAAGGACGGGGTATTGGGGTGGGTGCGTCTGCATACATTGTCCATTCATTGATAAAACCATTTTCACCCCAAAATGTAACTTCAAGACCCGTCGTCGGATCAGGGTGAAAATTTAACACACGATTTGGTTTCATAAATAACCTCTAGTAAAAACACAAAACGTTTCCTAACCTCAATCCTTGGAAAAAATTCGTGTGTCCAAACCGGAAGTATCATTTATCGCCACCCTTCCTAATCGATTTCCTGAGCCTCAGTGAGAACCATCCCCCGTTGACAGGCGATGACAGATGTTGACATCAGAGTCTAGCTGACTACACTCCACCAATGAATGGGATTTTCGTGTCTTATTAACCTCGTCTCCCATTCGTAAAATTAATATCCAAACAGATAGAATACACGACAGCATCGACTACCATTTATCACTAGTGAAAAACCACTGTATATGATGTTGAATAAAAAAATACATGCGCAATTATAAACCACATAAAAAGGTTACGTTAATTATTAAATACCAGGAAATTACTAAAATGATCTTGATAAAAATTTAATTAATTTCCCCTATATTTATTTGACACTCGAAGATGACTGTAAACGCAATTATAAAAAAAATAAAGTAAGAATGTCTTGTCTCTAAATGAAAGACCAATATAAATCTTAGAAAAACATTGATAATTACCGCATTCTTGAACTAAATATACTGAAATTATACAGTGAATATTATCGTGAAAGGAACTACACTGAATTTATTGTAAATAATTTAGTTTCAACTCTGTTTTATTTATCGAAAATAATCTAAGTCTTGTTTACCAGCGCACAATTAATACAACACTTTACGTTAACTGAATTTCTCAAATTTTCTTGTAAATCTTAGGCGCGCTAGGAATGAATGACGTTATCGTTAATTTAACCCTGGCGCGATGTTTATATCTTCAACAACTATATAATTCTTAATGCCCGACGCTGACAACGGCGCTCAGAAATAATTATAAGTATTTATTAATTAAACAAAAATTAATTTTAATGTACTTATTTACGTTACTGAATGAACTCGATGTTTACATAGCATACAATGGGTCACCGCCCGTCGCATAGTAGAAGACTGAGAGATTAACACTGATAGCCGCGATGCTCACAGCTACAGACAGAGTCGCGCTGAACCTTAATTAAAAATTAGTAATTATTTTCCCAAAATTATAAATTAAATACTAGCACGTAGTTTACTTGTTACTTTACCTGAATATAACACTCGCTAACCACTTGGACACGTTGGTAAGTATACAAAAATTAAAAGCGCGCACACTGTCACGAAGTCGAATCCTCAGAAATAGTCTCCGCACTAATTGTTAATTAACCAAGTATTTCTATTCTCAAAATTATAAATTAAATACCGACGTGTAGTTTGCTTATCACTTGATTTGAATATACTACTCGCGAGACACTTAGACACTTGGTTGAGCGCAAACAATTACTGAGCGCTGCCACACTAGCCGCTGAGAACCGCTAGAAAAAAATCAGTTTCTACGCTAATGCGCTTACATAACCAAAAATCGACTTTTGGTCTCTCACAGTACTAATTCCGATGACTTTAATCGCACACTTGAATTAACACTGACGACCCGTTGAACATAGGGCTAGACACAGACTAGAATTTATTCCAATATTGAGATTTTCCAAGCGACTTTGAAAAATGTCATCACAAAAATTTTCCACGATTTTCACTAAGTCTTTCACTGATTTCACCTTAATGCACTGCACTTCACTTGAAAACAGTAAAACCACTCACTTTATTAATTCTCGCAGAGAATTAATACTGCACAATACGAAAACAAAAACACCAGACTTAAAAATGTAAAACAAATACTTAGAAAATAGTAACACTTATATACGAGAATTACTTAAACAAGGGGGAACACTTAACTAACGAAGGGATGCTTAACTTGAAAGAAAACTTAATATACAGGGAACTTAATTTAGTACTTAAGGAAATCAGGTGGTGGCAACCACCAGCCGGTTCGGACGTTCCCCTGGTCTCCCGGCTGGTGTTTACATTGGGCGATTGTTGGTTGCCCTGACGGGTGGTTGTTTACCACTGCAGGGTGACTGTTTATCAGTCTCAGTATGGGGACTTACGTGCCGCCACTAAGGAGGAAGGACTCGGCTGGGCTGACATTACCTGTTGGGTCGTCAGCAACACTCTGTTTGCAGTTATGGGTGTGAAAGTGGAAGATCTCGTCGGTCTACAGGTTGTTCGTGACGACAGAGTAGTTGTGAAGTTCGCCGAGAGTGGCTTGTTCCGGAGGTTTCTCGAACCAGTATGAGGACAAGGTTGAGCTGAGCAACGGTCTTGGCTCTGTGACTGTGACGAATTTGAGTGTGGAGTGGCTTGTTCCGGAGGTTTCTCGACCAGTATGAGCACAAGGTTGAGCTGAGCAACGAGGGCTGAGCAACGGTCTTGGCTCTGTGACTGTGACGAATTTGAGTGTGGAATGTCTACGTGTCGTGTCTATTAAGTGTCTATTAAGAATGCGCCATTTGAAATGTCTGAGGATCTTCTCCGTCGGGCTCTTGCCAGGTATGGGCGTATAGACTCTATTCGTGCCTGTCGATACACATCCGGGGACGTCAAGGGACTCGGTAATGGTTACAGGACGGCTAAGATGGTTCTTCATGGGAATGTGCCTTCTCTCGCGCTTGCTGGCTTTATGGTCTGCTTCTCCTCCGAATCCGAATCCGAATAATACAGGAGAAGATGCCCTTGGGGTGAGCATTGAAGTGGGGACAGAAGAAGATAAGGGGGGTGAGAGGAAGAAGATTTGTAGGAGAAAAAGTGCCAGGGCTAAACCCAGCTGCATGTCTTTTGGATGCGGCGTTCGAGGCAGGGACTCAGTCGGGTGTTTTTAGCGACAACAGCAGGGACATCACAAAACTCACAACATCTCAGTGATTGGCTCAAGAGCGTCAGGGCTGAACTTTTATGGATGGTTTGTGCTGGTTGTTGAGAGCTGGATATGTATGATGGTGGATGCTGAGTGTTTTGATCTAAAGTTTATCGAAATATAGAGATAGGAGGAGGATCATGGATGGTAGAGAAGAGGTCATGAGTGTGTTGTGGTCGTCTGAGAGTGTGTAGGAGAAAATCAATATGTTGTTCATGAAAAGTGAGTAGTCTATCAATTTGTCTGTCTGATAAAGTTTTCCAGTATACATTTAGGGCAGGAATGTTCGTACTTTCATGGAGACTTTGATTGGTAATAAACTCTTGCCATCGGGTGTTGAGTACCCATCTTAATGCTCTATTCTGTATTCTTTGAAGCTTTAGTATGTTAGTACGTGAAGATAGAGAGAGAGCTAGTGGAGCATATGTTAGGAGAGGTCTAATTAGTGCTTTGTAAAGGTGCATTTTTGTGTCCGGTTTTGCATATCTGAGTCTGTTCAGTTTATTCATAGCTTGAAGAGCTATTGCATGTTTCTGTGTAATGTGTGTGTGAAAGAGTAGTTGTCGATCAAATGTGAGTCCAAGGACTGTGGAGGAGGGAGACACAGAGATATAAGTAGGATTTGGAGTGTATGAATAGAGTTTAAGAGGAATAGGGCGAATGTTACTTTTGCAGAAAAAGTATGTAATTTTGGATTTACTGGAATTGGTTTTTATACGCCATTTGTACTCCCATTCAGTGACAATATCAAGTTCTCTTTGTGCTCTGTTCGTTAGTGTATCAAGTCTGGTGCTGGTGACAAGGTGAGAGACATCATCGGCGTAGCATATGGTTAATGAAGTGTGATGAGAAGGGTCAGGAATGTCGTTGATGTATAGGATGTAGAGTGTTGGGGCAAGAACAGAACCTTGGGGAACACCGGCATGTAAGTTGAAGTAGTCAGAGTGTTGTCGGAGGAACTTAATTCTCATTGTCCTATGTCTAAGTAGTTAGAAGAAGTTTGGTGGTGATAAGGGGAAGATTAAAGTTGTTGCATAGTTTGAATTTTAGACCGTCATGCCAAACAGTGTCAAAGGCTTTTTCAACGTCCTTAGTGATGAGTGCAGTCTTGAATCTTTGGCGTTTATTGATACTGAGGTAGTTGGTCATGATGTTTAAGGCGTCGTGAGTGGACCGGTGAGGCCGAAATCCAAACTGTTTGTTAGAGAGTAAGTCATTGTCTCTAGGTGGTTTCTNTGGGTCCCCTGTTTGCGGGTGTTTAGGCCCCCGGTTCCGGATGTTATGGCGTCCCAAGTTGATGGATGGGACACTTGGCGTTGGGTGCTCGTGGAAGTGTTCATGTACAATTTCCCGGCGGGCCAGGTTCCGGGCAAGTATGTCCACTGATTTTCTCTCTATTTGCTATATGAAATGCTCTGTGCCCCTCTGGCTGTTTGTTTGCCCTTTTATATTATGGGCTTGTGCCTCTCCCTTTGTGCGTTTCTTGCCATATGCATAATAGTTCTAGTGCTTGGCGTCACTCGTTTCGGGTTTTGACTTGCATTTCGCCTTTCCTGGCTTCGCGATTCACCCTTATCGAGTATGCCGAGGTGCATGCAATCCCAGGATCATCGTCGCCCCTAACTCAACAACAACACAACACCACCAGCCATGGCATCACCACCAGCCATGGTGTCACCACCAGCCATGGCTGTTGGAAATAACCAACAGTTTATTCTCCCTTAATTCCTAATACTAATATTTACTAATAACACTAACATGTAGAATTAGTATCGTTGGTGTTTCTATAGTTAGGCATAATTTTATCAGAATCTTCCCAGCCATCATGACGCTATGCGTCAGATATCAGGCTGAAACATAAAATCTTCTCCATTGTTGGAGATTTATAGACTTCAGTTAATTATCTTTTCTTTCCAAAAATATTGTTCATTATGAAAGAAATAATCATTTCACGGACTTATGCGTACTGGACTAAACTATTCCATCAAATTAAATGTTTCAACAAATCTATGTTAAGTACTGTTTTTGGATTTGAGTGCACTTAGTCTAAATTTATAACTGTAGGTAGTTCTCCATTATGTCATCTACCGACCACAAACCCAATGATAATTTCATTCCACGTTATTCTCAAGTTCTCAATGAATAGTGGAATTATTCTCTAGCCTAGTCAAATATTATTACATCTCTGTGATTGCAGCGTGTTGGTGAGGACAAGCTGAGAAATTATTCCTCTACACACGATTTCCCCTGCCAGTGTTTCATCCATTATTTGGGCGATGCGATCACGTCTACGAGTATTCGAACTGTGAAATGGGTTTAGTGAAATCTTTTTACAGCTAAGCCCTCTTTTCAGAGTTTCTTTGATTAATGCTAATATTGTCTCTAATATATGTGTTCTACATTTATTATGCATATGACATTCTAAGATAATTCACTTTTAATATTTGTTGCCTAGAGTGTAGCAATTTTTACACACTTAATTTCCTATGATATGCCAATATTTTTCATAGGCTTGATTATCTCAATGTATTATAATCACATAGAATCTACATTTAATTTCTGTTTCTATAATCTTTAATGTTGTAATTAATCAACTGGTGATGAACCAGCACCAGTTCCTAGATATATATTAATTTCTAGTAATATCCCCCAATGTTGAGTTTAAGGATTTAAACTCCTAATTATTTATTATTACAGTCCATTTATGCTCTTCAAATAATTACCAAATAACCTATCATCCATAGGCACTGGTATTTCAGTATCAGCTTTATAATTCATTTATATGTTTTTCCTCTTTCCTCAAAAGTGGGTGGTCCTTCGAGTATTTCGAATCTCCTTAATTAAATATTATTATATGAGAGTTAAAGTTCCTATTCCCCAACATTTTGGTCAACTTCGAACAGGATAAACTATTAGTCCTATAAATATTTTAGTGACCAATTTACTAAATCAATTTGCTTGTCCTATAACCTGTGATTAACCAATCACTAACCACGGTGTGTAGTATTTTAGGTTATACATATTTCATTATTTACGGCTACCAGCAGTGTACCCATATGAAAGCCTAATCCACACCAATTTATAATTAACATTTGCTGTCAATACTTCATGTATGAGGTAGCACTAGTGGGACACAATCAGTTGCCCACAACACTCAGACCTATACCTCACACTGAGGTAAGAATCTTCAGGTCACCAGGAGCAACAGTTCATACTTTTTACAATAACTTTTCATTAACACCTGCGTTAGATAGGCCTCACCATCTAACCATAATTTACTTAGGTGGCAATGACATCCATCATACTCAACATTAGTGGAACCTCGCTAACCAAGTAATGATAATCGTTGGGGAGCGAGTCCAGAATACTACCAACGTGCTGCTAAATATATTACCTTTCGGGTGAGGAAAAAGAGTACGATTTGATGCCACTTACATACTATTTACAGCCAAAATACAGGCAAAACCTGGCATTAGATGGTGTGCACCTGTCAGGTGAGTCTAGGTCACATGTAGGTGACAAATTAGTTAACACTATCAACCATCACACAAGGTTGTAGCTGACAAGCTAAATTTAGCTGTATATATTTAATCTTTCACTTGTGTGTTTAAATGCACATTTATATATAACAAAAAAAAAAAAAAATAAAAAACACAACACAATTATATTCACATTACTGCACTATTAGTTATTTTATGCCAACCTTTATTAGGTAGGAATTTAGACTGTGGTTGTGGTAAGTTTTGCACAAATGCAGACTAAATATAATAGTAGTTTCCTAAGTAGAAATTATTTCATCTAGTTGTGAGCTAGACAGTAGTGTACATTTATAATATTTACTATTGTGCTGACCCTAATCAGGGTGGGATTTATCCTTATTATATTATTTACTGTTGTGCTGACCCTAGAATAGGGTGGGATACATAACCATTTAATAAGTAATTTACCATATTATTAATTCAAACCTTTTGAGTGCTACTGAATGTTCACTATCCCATCAAATGGTGATTATGAAGGGCTAGCCAGACGAAACTCCAATAGTGACATTCAAGTACCACTCAAATCCTAGTTATTGTTGTTAGGTAGGTAAATTTAACCTCCAAAGAAGTAGTGCATATCCTAGTGAGAATAATTTAGGCTACCTTCAAGATATTTGCCAACACAGGAGCAAGTACCCAAGCTACTTCAGCAATACTTATTCGAGTCCTGTGAAACTTGGACATTAAGCCACCATGGCTACTCATGAGAAGTTAAAGAGAACTTTCATCGGATTTAAAGGCCATCTAACCAGACTGCTCAATAAGTCTGAAACATTATCCAAAGCAACTCCCATTCATTACAACATATTGGAAGTATCTCTGAGGATAGCTGATCTCAAATTTGACCAAGTCAGGTCTACAATCGAGTCTTATATCGCTGTACTAAATGATGCAGACAGTGATTCTGAGGACATAGACCAAGCTATAGCTGAAACATCTCAATATGAAGATAACACACAAGACAAGATTAATGTTCTACATGATATAGTTGATAACCATAAACTGAATCCAAATGCCAATGTATCTTTGAGTCCAGTGTATTACTACCAGTGGCTCGTTTACCTACTCTAGACTTGCCTTCATTTGCTGGACTGGATGAAGAAAACTGGGATACATTTTGGACTTCATTTGAAGTTCATATTCGCTCAAAACCTTCTATTGATAAGGTATCCAAATTTTCTTACCTAAACAACCTTCTCAAAGGGGAGGCTAAGAAGGTAATAAACAGCTTAGGTCTCACAGAGAGTAATTATGCTGAAGCTATCAAACTTTTGAAGTAGAATTACTGCAACACGGAGTTAAGTATAGCTAATCTGTATTATCAATTGCTAGACATGAATGCACCAAGTAACCAACCAGACTCTCTTCAGACTTATAGGTTGAAAGTAGAACCTCTAGTGAAAGCTTTAGGTACTAAAGTTGATGTACCAGCTTCCGAGTGGTCTATTAGGTTGCTTTTACAGAGGAAACTTCTTCGTAGTGTTTTAGCAGAAATCTGCTCTCACTACAAAACCGAGTTTCTCACTCTCAATCAAATATTTGAGGGTTTAAGAATCACGGTCAATAGGCTAAAGACTCATGATAAAATTAAACATGAGTCCAAGCATCCTAATACTGAGAATTCAGTTAAAACAAAATCGACGTTAAATGAGCCCATTAAATTTAAACCTAAGCTTACTCCGTCCACTGGAAAGAGGAGTAGTGATATAAGTATTTATTCTGTATCTCCCTCTGAGACTGTAGGTGATGCATCTAATAAGAAGACAAATCCCACCAGGGAGAGAAAGTGTTTGTTCTGTGAACAAAAACATATCACTTATAAGTATAGTGTTTATCCTAATTTTAATGTTAGGATTAAATGCCTGCAAGAATTGCACAGATGCACTAAGTGCATGGGCTCTCATAAACCCACTGATTGAGTTATCACCTTATGTTTGTGCGGCAAATGCTACAAGGGTGCACATCATCATGCCTTATGTAGAAAGGCTCGATTAATTTCTATAAATACTTGTAAAGATTCTACTAATTCAACATTAGTTCAATACTGCAAAGTGCATCAGGAGATTAATGTGCTTGCAACTGAGTCAGGCGACAATACTACTCTGCACACGGCTCAATTAAAGTTAATAAACAAGAAATCTAAAGTAAATACTAGAGGTCTTTTCGACCATGGTTCACAGAAGACTTTTATCACCAAACACTTAGTTGAACAGCTGAAATTAAAAACTGCCAACCGAATGAAACTAAACATCTCTGGTTTCTTGGCTAATAATGGACCCTATGAATGAATATCAATTAGTCAAGTTACTGGTACGACTGAGAAGTTCCCCAAACCCAATACATACAGTAGTTGTGGACAAGATTCCAAGTCTTGCTCACACTGTTAAACATCTCAAACGCTACGGCATAAGGCTAGCTGACTACAAAATAAATTTAGAAAATAAATCTGAGACTGTCTCAGTGACGTTGGTGTAATAACCGCTTTACTCTGTTGTAATAACTGCTGCCTCTAATGTAATAACCCTGAACCATTGTAATCAGCCTCTAACTCTGTAATAGTTCTTAACGCTGTCTCTGTTGTAATCTCTCTTCACTCAATACCCCAGCTTAACACTGTTACAGCCCAGTATGACCCCTCACTGGACTGCCACGAATATAAGAGGAATATTAAATGAGGAAGGTACATCCAGAACAAGGGTTATTGATTAAAAAAAATAATAATAAATCATTAAACACTGCCACCACCTTCCCGTTCAACCATACCTGAATGTGTCTATCACCGATTCCACAGGAAGGCAAGGAATCAGTAATCAATTTTGGGAATTAGTTTGTTTAATTTTATTTTACTTATTTAAATCCACGGGCAACTTTGATATCTACTAAATGGAGGAGAACATGGGTTTTCCAATTCGATACATAAAAATGACCAAGTAGAGAAATATATCAAAGGGAAGTTAAGTGAATACCACTGGACAAGTTATACAATTTATTTTATTAATCATGGAAATTAAGACAATTTGAACATATACCCTATTCTATTCCCCTAGAGGCACGATGGATATCTACTAAGGACATGAATCACGTGCACAATACCTTAAATACCACACTGCGGCCACGATGTTGATGGCTACCCTCAGCCCCTTTTGGATGCGGGCTTGCGGCCCCCAGTCCCAATACACTCCTCAAGACACACTCATGAATTCTGTTCTACCAGCTCTGTTCAGCTATACGAAGGGAACAAGGCGCCTCTATGGGGCCCATTGCACCTCCGAGCAATGTTTACAAAACTGATAATTTATGTTCAAGCCCGCCTCCACCAAGATAAGGAGTAGGGACATTTGACTCGCCTGGTATTGGGAAGGAACGGGTGAGGGGGAAGAGAGGGACTGAGAGGTGGATAGAGAGGGGACTCTGAGTGGGGGAAGCCAGAGGTACCACGAGGCAAGACCACCCTCAGGTCAACCTCTTGGTCCTTGACAAATGGGCGACTAGGGGGGTGAAGGGGGGAGACGAATGACGGGTATGGGGAGGGGAGAAAGGGAGAAGGAAGGAGGGGAGAGGGAAGAAGAAAGGAGGGGAGAAGGGAGAACCAATGATCTGAGCACCAGATCATTACAAGTCCCCCTCCTCGGAAATTAAGAAATTTGTGTGTAAAGAAATTCACAAACACTTTTCTTATCCGGAAATCCTGCCCTTCGAAAACCATTAACTCCAAAAAACAACATTTTTAACCCAACATTGTATTAACCCAATGCCTCAAAAACAAAAGAAATTATCTAATTCTAACTAATTCCATACAATACTCCAACAACAATAATAGCACACCTAAAAGGGGAGCCCCAGCATGTATTTATACCTATCAACACAACAGTAATAATACATAAAACCTAAGGACAGAGACCGTCCCTATAATCCTGGCTGTCCACTTGGATGCAGCCCTGTACCCTTCCAACTACCTGGAAGACAAAACATCCTATACCTGTCTTGATATATTAAAAATAACTGGAAAAATCCAAACCTAACAACTATCAACTAGCTAAAATCAGCTGATAGCCTTCAGCTATCCCAGTATTCCACCTGGAATAAACATCAAACACATCACATCACATCACATAGAAACATTAAAAAAAATCAATGTCATTAAAAATAAAAAAAATATATCAAAATAGAGGAACACTACCTCTCAGGGACCTACCTACCAAACACACACCGAAACTACGACGTTGGTACAACGTTCGAACAAGTTTTAACACCTAACCAGTTATAACAACCAATATAGCAAGTTGTAACAACGTTCTAATACGTCATAAACACGTTAAGGCAAGATGTAACAACTTCATTACTAGCTGTAACAAGCGGAAAATAGAGACGGTTTCGGTTTGTGTTTCCAGAGTAGTGTTCCACTCCACACCTGTGGCAACTGCCCACCACAGTGAATCTAGATCCTTAAATCTAAAGAAAATACACAAAAATATTTTAATAAAAAAAAAATTCAATGTCCCCAGACATGTCTCTTAACCAACAACAACACAATTGATATGAGTTCCTCAACTCCTAATATCTCAGAGTTCATACTCAAGTCCACAGCAACAGCGGGTGAACACATTTTCCAGACTATGTACCACACCCTTATTGTTCCGTAAACCAATAAAAAGAAATTAAAAAAAATATATAACTATCAGTATCTAGGATCTAGCAATATCTAGAGAAAGTTCCCCACTGATCAACGTTTCTAGAGACCCTACTAGATGGTTCTCAAACCCGTTCACTCATACAATTTATCTAGAGACAGTGTAATTTTCTAGTAACAATTTTCTAGATGTTCACTTTCTAGATTTATTTCTCTATTTCACTAGTTTTAGTTTTCAACATTTAATACTGTTCCAGAGAGCTTTCCGAAGGTGTATAAGTGCTTACTATCAGATGGAAAATTAAAAGTTGAACTAACTGTTCGGAGTTAACACAGTTTACTATATTAATAGCATTTATATTTATAAGAAACTTTCCTATAAAGAAGTTCTATAGTTCGTTCCAGGTGACATTTCGTTGCTGTAGATTCCGGCGACTACCTCATGTTGCTTGAAGATCCTGGTCGTCTGGGAGTTCCATTTCCGGCCTCGGCCAACTACGGACAGTACAGGGGGTCTCATTCTACCCGCACCTGACTTGAGTGACAGCTGACAGCTGGCGGCTGTCAGCTCAGGTGGACCCCGCTAACAGGAACCCGGGTTCACCTCTTCTTATCGCTCCCGCACAGTCCTGATGGATTGTTGTTAACCATGGCTGCCACAGTAGAGCACAGCTTCGACGTGTCACGATGTCTCGCATTGGTAGTGAGGTCTGAGTGGCGTTGAAGAGGATGGCATGGTGACAGAACAGGTGGGCCCTGCCTCAGCTCCTGGGCGACGTCATCTACCAGCGTTTACTTGTTATCCCAGTACTACTGGGCCGGTACACCTTTCCGTGCAACCCCTCGTGCAGCTGAGCTTGGGCCGAGGTACAGGGTTGTACCTCATCTGGTGAATCAGCCGCACTCTGTAGGGGTAGTGCTGTTCGTACCCGGGACCACCGCGTTGTATCTTGGTTTCCACAGACGACATAACCGCAGGTTTGGAGAGCTGATAAGTCGTTGCAATTAGCGCTCTTCTTCGTAGAGCACTCGGCTTCCACTTCCGGTTTTCCCGCAGTCTTGACTACACAGCTGGTGGGCTTGGTTGGTGACCTTGAGGCAGCTTGCCCACGGCTGTGATGGTGACTGACTCTGCTCCGTGAAGACAGCATGGCTGGACTGGGACAACCTCATTCGTGACGTGAGGTGTCGGCCGGGTGACTGTACTCCAGTCACCCCTTCCGGATAACCAATTGACGAGTTACCGGGTACAAGGGGGAGGACTTTATGTAACGTGCCTCAGACCCCGATCTTATCAGCCAGGTGGGTCATCCCCAGACCTGCTGATCTCGATCCTTGGTTCACGTGTGACTGGGAGGCTGGAACTGGGGTACCCTCAGACCTGAGAAAGACAGTCAACCACAAATGGCGGAAGCATGGATATTACTCTGAGGTATAGGAAGTTGGAAACCCCAGAGCAAGGCAAGTATGCTACCTGAGTCATGCACATCAGCAAATACACACCATTGCCTCTACAGGATAATTATATGAATTTTACTAAACCTGACTATGGGAGAACATTAACAATTTACTGTACAGCTCACGACCTTGTTACCATAGGGTGACAAGATTGAACTTGACTACTGATGAGATCTGAAAAAAGGTCCTCCTCATCATCCGACTCAGCACTTGGATCATTAGACAGGTCAGGAAATAGACTTGATGAGGGCAGCTTTAGTTCCTCCCTCACGTGATAAGGTTTTAATTTATTAATATGAAGAGTTCTCTCAACTTGGTCTTCAAAAATACCTTTAATAACAAAATTAACCGGACCTTTTCTTTCAATTACTCGGTAAGGGCCCCGCCATCTAGGTGCAAGTTTCCTACTCTGATTGGTGGGAGCCATTTCATTAACTCTCAACACAAGACTCCCGACTTTCAACTCAAGAGGTCGTACCCTTCTGTCATAATGCTGAGCATAGTGGTCTCGTGCTGTCTTGGAAGCCCTAGCTGCAATTCTCCATGCATTTTTCATTTATTTAAAACTTCTGATGGGTAGTCTTCCCATATACAATATTATGTCTGTTAAGCAAACCTGACAGGAAATTACATGAATGACCTGTGAACAGCAAAAGGGGTTGGGTGTTAATACACCGATGGATAGCAGTGTTGAGAGCCAGCTGGACATAGGGGAGTTGTTCGTCTCACGAATTGACATCATGCTCTGCAAGAATTGCAAGCATATCTTTAACTGGCCGGTTCGTCCGTTCTGTCATACCGTTAACCTGAGGGTGATAAGCCGTAGTGAATGCTGAAGTGTTTTCTACAATTTTACATACTTCTCTAAAAATATTCCCATTAAATTCCTGACCACGGGCAGAAACTAATACTTTAGGGGGGACCGAATACCGTGACGAACCTATCTAAGAACGCCTTTGCAACAGTTCGTGAATCTTTCTGAGGCAAGGCAATCAGTGTGGTGTACCTGGACAGGTGGTCTACCAACACCAATACGTAACGGTTTCGTGAATGACTGTGATGCAGATCAACCAGATCAGCCCCCACCCGATCTAAAGGTTCCAAAATTTCTGGGAATTCTTGCAATGGAGCTTGTACCTTAAGGGTACCTTTCCTCCTCTGGCAGGTGACCACAGGACTTAACGAAGTTAATGACCTCTGTTGCCATACCGGGGAAGAAAAAGAGTGACTTGGCTTTCATGTGAGTTTTAAAAATCCCCGGATGACCTGCAATCTTAGACGCATGTGCGAGTTTCAACGCCGACTTCTTCAACACCTCTGGGATAACCAGCTGAAAAACTGCACGATCCTTCTGTCCCTTTACATAAAATAATACCCCATCCCTCATTTCAAAATCATGAATTGCTAAATTACGTTTCTTCGACGGATATTTTCCTCCCTCCAAAAGTTCAATAATTTCTTTCCACCTTGGTTCGTTCATCTGGAATTATCGCATTTTCTCACTGGAAATATTTTCGATATTAAGATTTACGTCAATAGTAGCAACGTTTCTACTCAAAGTGTCTGGTACAACATGTGATGGACCAGGCTTGTTGAGTATTTGGAATGAGTGAGCAGCTAGTTCATGAGACCAACGTGACATGCGAGGGCACTTATTTCTTTTCTTAAAAATATGAGTTAAAGCCCTGTGATCTGTATAAATGACAAAGTGACGTTGGAAAAGATACGGTTCAAAGTACCTGACACTTTCTACCACAGCCAAAGCCTCTCTATCCGTTGCAGAATAGCGGACCTCCGGACCCTTAACCTTCCTGCTGAAATATGCAACTGGGTGAGGAAGATTGTCATTATCACGTTGCATTAAGCACCCACCAATTGCAATGCCACTGGCGTCAGTGTGTACTTCCCACTCCTTATCAAAATCAGGTACTGCCAAGATTGGGGTGGTAATGAGTTGACCTTTTAATTCTGCAAAAGCGTTATCATGCTCAGGTTTCCAAACGAATTTAACATTTTTCTTTAAACATTTAACATTTAATTTAAAAATTTTAACACGGTGCTGTTGTACTTGTAAAACCCTCAATGTGGCGACGGAAATATCCGGCTGCCCCCAGAAACCTTCAACATCCTTTGCTGTCTTAGGTGTAGGCATGTCAGCAATGGCACGACAGGAGTCGGGGTCAGGTTGGATACCATCTGTGCTCACCTGGAATCCCAGAAACTTGAATTTCTGAGATGCCAGAGTGCACTTATTCACGTTAAGTTTGAACCCCGCCTTATCTAACAGTGTCAACGTCTCAGTCAAATCTCGTAAGTGCTCATCAAACGTCCTGGAGTAGATAACCACATCATCCAGGTGCGCTAATGAGTGCCTTCCCAAGACTGGGCTGAGGATATAATTAATTGCCCTCTGAAATGATGAAGGCGCTGTCTTTAACCCGAAAGGCATCCGCTTGAATTTTAAGTATGAACCCCATCAGAGAAGGCGGTCTTCTCTCTATCCTTCTCAGCGACTGGGATGGCCCAATATGCAGATTTCGCATTCAGAGTAAAAAAGTATTTGGCTGCCCCAAACTGATCTATATATTTCTTGTATCCGTGGCAAGGATACACATCACCTTTTGTAATTTCGTTATTTTTCGTAGTCAACACAAAACCTATAACTACCATCCGGTTTACGTACCAACACTACTGGCGACAACCATGGTGATGTACTAGGCTCTATCACATTCTGTCTCAACATCGTCTGACACTCATCCCTAATTACTTCCTTCGCCCGTTCCGGAAGCCTCCATTGACGGGTGTAAATAGGAGGATGATCACCTGTAGGAATAACATGCTCGATCCTATCCAGAAGCCCGATTTGATCATTTCTGTTGCAAACAGTTTAGGGAATTTACGTAAAATCCCTCTCAAAAGTTTCCTATCTGACTGTTGCACATGTTGCAAATCCAGAGCCGAGATTAACTTATCAACTTCTTGAGTATTACTACTTTTCCTTGTCTCGGTCTTGTGTTTCCCCTGTGTAATACTATCTGTAACATTCAGTGCACTACATTGTGCTATGGTGGCTGGCATCTCCTCCTGGCTTTGATACTGAAAAATTCCTGTATTTTCTACAATTGTAGCCTGCGATACCCTATCACCTGCCCTGAAACGATAGGTTTTGTGCGAGAGATTGACAACTGGAATAAGGGCACCTTTATCAAGCACTGTGATCAAATGATGAGGGATCAACACCTGTCACATCTCCCAGCCACCTGATGGGTGGTACACCACACCCCAAAACCCTCCCCTTTTCCTCACCCACCTCGCCTCCCTTTCCTTCCCCCCATGCCCCCTAAGCCCTCCCCCCTTTACTGTCCCCAAACCCCCCCCCCTTCTCCCCCATCCCCCCAAACCTCCTCCTCTCTCCCCCCTCAACCCCCCCCTTTCACCCCCTCCAACCCTCCCCTCTCACCCACCCCCCCACCCTCCTCCTCTCACCCACTCCCCCTACCCTCCCCCCTCCCCCCCACCCCCTCCCCCCCACCCCCTCCCCCCACCCCCCAAGCCCTTCCTCCTCCACCAGTTCCCGTACCAGATCCTCCCAGCTCCCGCTCACCCCAGACCCCACAGATCCCCCCCAGAGGAGAAGCGGAAGAGAGTCAGTTTCAGGGCAATGTACTCGAACATAGATGGGATCAAAAGTAAGGCAAGTGAACTAAGGGAAAGAGCACAAGAAGTGAACCCAGATGTAATCGGACTCACTGAAACAAAACTCTCTGGAATCATAACGAATGCCGTGTTTCCCCAGGAGTACACAGTAATAAGGAAAGAGAGGGAAGGTAGGGGAGGAGGGGGAGTGGCCCTACTCATGAGAAAAGAATGGAATTTTAAGGAGATGGCTATCCCGGCTGTGAGGGATTCAGAGACTACATAGCAGGCACAATGACAATGGGAGGACCAAGGATAGTCGTAGCAGTAATATATAACCCTCCACTAAATGACAGAAGACCCAGTCAAGAGTACGAAAACAACAACATGGCAGTTAACACTATAATTGAGAGGGCAGCCTCTGCTGCCTGTAGAAATAGATCCCACCTGCTCATCATGGGGGACGTCAATCACGGAAGGATTGATTGGGAGAACAAGGAACCGCATGGAGGCGAGGATACATGGAGAGCCAAACTACTGGAGGTGGTGACTAGAAATTTCTTAACCCAGCATGTCAGAGAACCCACAAGGATGAGAGGACATGACGAACCAGCGAGTCTCGACCTGGTCTTCACCCTGAACGAATCTGACATAAGATAAATCGGTTTTGAGGCCCCAGTAGGATGAGCGATACAGTGTATTGGTGTTTGAGTACCTGATTGAAGAAGGGTTATTAAACTCGAGGAGGATACCGAAACCAAAAGGTTTGCATACCGAAAGAGAAACTATGAGGAGATAAGGAAATTCCTAACAGATATAGCATGGGAAACAGAGCTCAGGGCAAAGACGGCCCAAGATTGATGGACTACATCACGAAAAAATGTAAGGACGCAGCAAACAAGTTGTCCCAGCCGAAAAGGAAAACAGTGAAATGAAGATGAGAAACCCATGGTTTAATCAGAGATGTAGGCTAGCTAAGCAGCAAAGTAAAAGGGCATGGAGAAACTATAGGAATAACAGGACACTGGAGAGCAGAGAAAGATACCAGAATGCCAGGACGAATATGTCAGAATGAGAAGAGAGGCAGAAAGACAATACGAAAATGACATCGCAAGAAAGGCAAAGACTNTTCTGCTGTTGTTCCTCGCGTCGTTACTCTGACTAGGAAGAATCTGGCAATGTGTTTAATGTAAATCATGATGATTAAATCTACAAGTTAGTAATTTTAGTAACTACTTGTGGTTAATACAAAAGTTGTATAAAAATACAAAGATGTATGAAACTGTTGGTTATTTCCAATATACTCCAGGGTGAGAAAACTCCGGTCGTAGTTCAGGTCTTAGTACTAACGTACACCTGTTTCTCTATCCTGAAGTTATATTAATGGGTTAGTAGGTTAGTACGCACCCAGCGAAATTCCCGAATTTGTGGTAGATGACTCTAAGTCAACATGGGGACGTAAATAAACATTGAAATTTATTGAATAATTCTCTGTAAGAAACAGAGTGATATTATCAAAAATAAATTATGAATAATTGGATCATTTAAGATCAAGGAGACCTCATCAATACAGTAAGCCCACTGTCCAGGGTCACTATGACTCGTAACTATCTAATTGCTGGACATCAACTCATTACTGCATCAGCATGGCCACCTCAAGTTTAAATGACAAGTTACCTACACTTAAATAGAATCAAAGTATTGTTTAAGTTTCTGTTTGCAGTTCTGAGCAGCGACTCTAGATGGCCTTGTGCTCGGCTGAGTAGAATTATTGTTCTCTGAAACTTGGGTTACAGGTATATCTGTAGAACACTCATGTTCTGCTAACTCTAAAAGTACTAATTTTTCTGGTGTTTTCAAGGTAGTAGTGCCTCGACACTGAACTTTAACAATTCGCAAAATACCATGGCGGTCAGAATGGATATCAACAATTTTACCTATAGGCCAATCTGACCTGGGTCCATTACTGTCTACTAGTACAAGATCACCTGGTTTGAGTTGAAATTTGTTGTATGGGCTTGCAGCTCCATAGTGATATTCTCTTAAAGCAGTTAAATATTCACGTGTCTGGACCTCATTCCATTTCTCTATTACTCTTGAAAGGTGTCTATAACTCTCCACCAAGTCACTCGCCTTGACACATGAAGGGTCAACTGGATCCTCGTCTCCTAGAGATGTTAGAGGGGTTCAGAAGACCACCATGAATCAAATGGGAGGGGCTTAGGGGTTCACTTTGAGAGAAATCTTCTGATAAGTAGGTTAGAAGTTTGTTGTTGACATGTGCTTCAATTTCCACGACAATGGTCTGTAAATCGGTGGGATTAATTTTCTGCCGGTGTAAAGCTTTTCTTAGGCATTTCTTAACAGTTCCCACCATTCTTTCGTAAAAAACCGCCGTACCATGGTGCTCTTGGAGGGATAAATTTCCAATAGCATTGTCTCTGTTTGAGCACAGAGTGTACTTCTGGATGGTTCCATATTTCTTGTAAGCATGCTTCTCCTGCCACGAAGTTAGATCCATTATCTGAGATCATTAATTTTGGGCAAGATCTTCATGCAGCAAATCTGCGAAAGGCTTGCAGAAAGGCTTCTGCACTCATGTCAGAAGTGACTTCTAAATGTACTCCACATGTGGTAGTACACGTGAAAAGGCAAATGTAGGCTTTCACTGGAATCTTGTTCGGTGTGCCTGTTAAAATTAATGTCCCTGTGTAGTCGACACCTGTAGTTTCAAAGAGACGAAGGTGGACCACTCGCTCCTTAGGTAGGGGCAGTGGATCTGGATAAGGACACACTCGAGCATCATATCGCTTGTAGATCACACAAGACTTGATTAAGGATTTGACAGTTTGGCGACCTTGGGGAAGCCAAAAACGTTGTCTGATTTCAGTAAGAGTATCTAGTATTCCACAATGCAATGTATTATGCTTATGGTACTGTAAAACTATGAGATTAGTAATGATGTGGTGACGTGGTAGAAGTATAGGATTCTTCACATCGAAATTTCTTTCTGCATGAAGCAGACGTCCGCCGCATCTCAAAATGTTATAGTTGTTTGAGTCAAGCCAGATACCCAGAGACTTACTCAACTTTTCTGGGAGATGTTCATATTCCTTCCCATAAGCCTCTTGTTGAGCTTGTTTGACCTGTGATGGAAAAAAAAGAAGTGTAGGTGTTCGACAGTCCTCCTAATTGCTGTTGTCAATGCCAATCACATTTGCAACAAAAAATAGACTGCTTGGCTGTTGTTGTCTGTGGTAAAGTAAGGGAATACACGCAAAACACATAGTATGAGCAATGAAACTTTAATTTACTTGAAAAATTATGAACAAAGAGAATCCCTTGGCAATGTACAGTGCAAACAAACAAGTCAAAAAAATATAACATAAAATTAAGGACAAGGGTGACGTTACTCTACAAATGAAATAAAGACAAGAAAATGAATAAACAGTACACTTCCTTGTAGTATCTAGATGTTTTAGATGTACTGAAGTAACTTGATGGTAGGAAAGAGCAGGCCAAATCTCTCTTGAAGGAGATTATCGTAACAGACCCAATATTTGATGGAACTAGGAAATTGATACTTGATCCCCATCTTGTTGATGAAATCAAATACCATTTCTGTAACTCTTAGTAATTGACTTAAATTGGAACAATGATGAGGATTGATAGCTAAAGTTCGAGGGGGTTCTGAGGATCCACAATAGGGGTAGTGATATTGGTCACAATGACTTGTGGTTTCTGTTGGGCCACTGACCACTAACTACCCATTGGGGTCCATTAAACCACATCTCGGTTTTAACTAATTGCTTTAAAGTCAAACCTCTAGATAAATAGTCAGCTGGATTATCCTTGGTTGGGACATGACTTATTTATAACCAGCAGACAATTCTCGAATTTGTCTTACTCGATTGCTGACATAGGGTTTTTGTTGTTGTCATTCTTTACCCACTGCAGTACTGCCACATTGTCTGACCACACTACTATTTTACCAAGGTGAATATTACTGAGGGTTTTGATCAAGCAATGAGCTAGTCTTACACCTACTAATAAGGCAGTTAATTCCATTTGGGGTAGTGACCTCCATATAATCGGGGCTACCCTTGTCTTGGATGTAAGCAAAAATGATTGTTGACTATTAACTAGATAGGCTACTGAGCCATATGCTTTGCCTGAAGCATCACAGAATACATGTAAATTTGTGGGTAAATTTCGTCTTAAGGTATTTCAAGGGAATTGTGGAATGCTAAGTTTGTTTTAATCAGGAATCAACTGCTGCCATTTTTCTTGGAGATCCTCCGACAACATTTCATCCCACCTCAAATTCCTTTGCCAGCACTCTTGCATAAGGAGTTTACCCTTAATTAGAATAGGACTGAGTAGGCCTAGAGGGTCAAATGGCTTGCTGACATGGGAGAGTAGTTTTCTCATGGTTAGAGGTGAATGGTTGATCTCCACTGACTTGATATTCAATTTATCTGTCGAAGTATTCCATTCCATACCTAAGACTTTCAATTTGTGAGGTACCTTATAATCAGGGAATTCCTCTTCAATTATTTGGTTTAGTTGCTTATTATTGGAGGCCCATGACTGTAAGGGCATGTTAGCTCCTAACAGTTCACGATTAGCCTCATGTAGATTTCCACTAGTTTATTTTCATCATTAGTGGTTCCTTGAAAATTGTCAACATATAAATTGTTGCTAATCTCAGTCTTGTAGGGCTATTAGACTTCTTAAGATGTTATCCAGAGTAACCTTGAGTAAGAAGGGTGAAGATGTCGCTCCAAACAGTACTGAGGTAATCTATAAGTAATTACGTCGCTATTAGGATCCTGTGGATCTTTCACCCAGAGAAATTTAGTAATATCACGATCCATCTTTTGTAAGCCTACTCTTAAAAAGGCTTTACTAATGTCGGACGTATAGACGAAAACACCAGCAAAATCGTTATAAGACATCTTGTAGTCTTTGGTTTAGGCAAGGTCCAGTTTTAGACAATCATTTAGTTGACACGCTCTGCCTTTAATATGGCACTACAATTGAATACAATCCTGATTGTGTTGTACTGAATCTTTCAGCACAGCATGATGTGGCAAATAATAGCCTGATTTATGGTTGTCTTTCTTCAACAACTTCTATAAATTTGTTAGTAAGTTTTTTGCTGTATCAAAGCATGATACAGTTGCAATTTATCTGGTTGCTTCTGTAGCTTAGCTGATTGAGAATTTAGTTGGGTTGAGGCCATGAAATATTTACTGGAAGCTGTGGGTGGTTCAGCTTCCACGGAGTCTCACCCAATATTGATTACTGAAATACAAGTATTAACATATTGTTGATAGTCCAAGTATCATCTGGACTGGGTTGATCAGGGACTATGCCTAGGTGTCCAAATCCCATAATTTGTGACAGGGGGATTGGACTCATCATCCTCGGTTTCGTCTCTGACATGTAGTTGTGATTGCCAGCTGGTGATTCACCACAGCCAGAGTCAACTGCTGGCGGCCGTGGAGTGAGTCGTCCTACTGACCCTCCGTGGCTGTTGGGGTTGTTTTGCCATTTTGGGTCGCCAGGTGGTGTGGGCATCTCTGCCCTCCCAGTTTTGATCCTGCCTGGCTGCGTGTTGATGTGGTGGTTCTGACATGGTGGCCATCTTCCCCCTGTTTGTGTAGAGTATACTCATAACCGGCACTACACCTCCCTTAAAACACTTTCGCGCTATCGGTGAACTGAAAAAAAACTTACCCAATGTGCTTTCGGTGTTTCGCGCGCCTAAGCGGTAAGACCGAAAAGTGTATACTCTTTTTACTGTCCTGACACTAATTATAGCCGTACGTATTTAAATTTGGTATCACTGTGTTCGCAATAGAATTGTCTATAAGGACATACCTATAAAATGCCGCCAAATCATAAGGCATATCAACACCAAATAAAAAACTATTGACATCACTTGCCGAGTGCGCCAAACAGCAACAAAATGTTTCCACTCTCTTAATAGTTGTGAAGCCCACAGTTGTCCTACATCATTAATGTTGGTATCATTGGAATCGCAATAACATTCTCTATACGGACATATGCATATAAATATAGAATCAATGTCGCAACTGACCAACAAGAGTGTGGGAAGTGGCTGAAGTGTTACACGTGGCGGCATATCGGCGAAACCGCATCGAAAAGTGTATATTCAATTCACTATCCTGACATTATTTTTGGATGTATGTATTTAATTTTTGTACCAATGTGTTCACAATAGAATGTTCTAGAAGAACATAAGTATAAACCGTCACATAAGGATGCGTTCGACCGGCAACAAGTATAAAAACTACGTCGATCATACTCGTTGTGTCAATAATACAATTGTTTTACCACGATGAATCACTGCCATGCCGTTTTCTTTAATAAGCTCTTCAGTTATTAGAAAAAAAGTAAATTTCATGGCAAACATTTCTAAATTATCCCCAAGAAAATCGGATAGAAAATGGAATTTATACAAACATTTTATCGTTCGACGCAGGCGTCTGTCCAAATATCAGAACCCTGAGAAAAATAGTGGACGAAAACGTTCGCATCCAATGCACGAAAGTGATAAATTATTAAATGTATACTTGCCAGAACAATATATTTTTACACGAACTGGAGCCTTAAGCGTCGGTCGGAGTTGGACTTGATGAACGATCGTTAGCAGTTACCGACGTCGTAAATCATCCAATACGTCAATATTGTGTGTGTGTGTGTCACCACCAGCCATGGTATCGTCACATCCATGGCGCCACCACCAGCCATGGCGTAACCACCAGCCATGGCCCCACCACCAGCCATGGCGTCACCACCAGCCATGGCGCCACTACCAGCCATGGCGCTACCACCAGAAATGGCGCCACCACCAGCCATGGCGTCACCACCAGCCAGAGAGTCAACTGCTGGCAGCCATGGAGTGAGGCCGTCTTGCTGACCCTCCGTGGCTGTTGGGGGTTGTTTGCCATTTTGGTCGTCAGGTGGTGTGGGCGTCTCTGCCCTCCCAGTTTGTTCCTGCCTGACTGTATGTTGACGTGGCGGTTCTGACATGGGTGGCCATCTTCCCCCTGTTGTGCGAGTGAACTCCATGAGCCTGGAGTTAACTTGTATGGCTGGATATACGATCATCGAGATGGTGATGTGTGACATGCTTCATATCCCGGTGGAGGCTATCTAAGGTGTAGAGCTTGTTACAGCCCATGGGGTTGTTATTAGGTTCGTGAGGGAGGAGGAGTACCTGGACTTCCTCCGTCGGTATGAGGGGGTACGTTCCGCTGGATGATGCCGGCTCTGTGGCGATTTCGGACCGCAGTGGTGCCCTGACTTATGTCATTGTCCATCGTGCGCTCCTGGAGTTTCATGAAGACCTCCTCCGGCGTTATTCGGGAGGTTTGGTACTGTTGTCAGCATGCGGTGAACACGCTCCCCTCGGGCAGTATGCTGGGAGGCGAACAAACCTTCGCACCTTGGGAATGCGCCCTGCCGGTCAG
>WNGS01164740.1:104618-142454 GCA_020271785.1 Procambarus virginalis | reverse complement strand
ACCTTTGTCGTGGACATTGTACAGGACTAAATTAAACTCTCAAGTGCAAATACTCCGAGAAGTGAAGGATCATATCGGTTACATATCCCTTGTCTATGGTGCATGAATGACGGTCTCTAACGTAAGCTTACTGGTGATATATGTGTTACAGAAATAAGCTTAACTGATATATTGTTGCAGAAATAAGCTTACTGGTGATATTTGTTACAGAAATAAGCTTATGTGCTGATACATTTGTTACAGAAATAAGCTTACTGGTGATATATTTGTGTACAGTAGTATGATTAAATATGCAGTACATAAGAATTAATTTCTCAAAGCACGACAGCGGCATGTGATCTACCTCCTGGGGAATATATTTACGTCCAGGTGAGGAAAGGAATCCGGTGAATGAAAAACGTAACCAAACGGGTTCATCCTGCCTCGTGAACCGAACCCGGAGTTTTCGGATGTGACTTGACATCCGAAGCACATATTTGCAAGAAAGTGATTATAATTATCACCAGTATGCTTTTATTGCCAAAATATTTTTAAATAAAAAAAATTCTCCTCTCTGTATATATATTATATATATATATATATATATATATATATATATATATATATATATATATTAGGGGTACCACCTCTGGTGCAATTGCAGGGACCCACATCCTCGAAGAAGAAAACAAAGAGCATTCAGAGAAGATCTTGTGGATTCTCACTGAATACTTTATTCTTTTCTTCTCCTACCACCCCTATTATTTTTTTGTATGTTTTGTTTTATTTTATTGCAATGCTACAGTTTACAGAGAACACACACACACACACAAATATATAACAATTAAACAATCAGCGTTCGAAGACCTCGTCCAGCTCCTCGGAGGTTGGGTGCGTACCCAGGATACAGCACGCATTTCCCCTCTGCACTGCGACACTGAGGCGCTGGAATAGGAAACTGGCTGCTCGTGGGTCTCTAGTTTTCCCAATGAGTTCCTCACCAACCTCCTTTAAAAACTTGAGTGCACATTTACCCCAGGCGCCCAGAGTCTCTGAGCCTATCGGCACGAACCTGTAACAACGTTCTAGGTTCTGTACTTGTGGATTTTCTGGGTCTCCCTGAAGGTGGCTGCCCCACCTCCCTCCGCTGAGCTGTAACGTAAATAGGTATCAGCCAATGTAGATGCACAGGTGTAATCCCATACGACCTGTTTACCTTCCCTCCATGGCTGCAGGGTGACTCCATCTGGGCGTTTTTGGCTGTTGTCAGGTCTGCACAACTGGGGTTCCCTTTGTGCTGGACACCCAGCTGTAGCCAAACTTCTCTTGATGATGTCATTGACTGCCTCGTGTCTGGCAATCTTTCCCTGTGTCTTACGACAGATGAGACCATGGCTGCCGTATTGGTCTGCCCGTGCCTGGCCGCAAATACACCGGTGCTCGGTGGAGATAGGGGCGGCAAGGCGCAGAGCAACACCAATACTTAGGGCCCGATGATCCAGGCGGGTGCCCAAGGCGGAATTAGGGACTGCCAACAGGAAGTCCCCAGCATGGGGGGCTTGCACAGCTAGGAGACGCGCTCTGTCCTTCTGAGAAGCTACGTCCAGCAATGCTTTGGCGATGTTCTCCACTATGGGCTATCCCATTTGGCCTGTTTACCGTCGTTTGGACAAGTTGGTCGGGTGTGTGAATTGGCGAGTGTGTCCCACCGACCAGCTTCCACAAATTTGGGATCACGAATCCCAATGGAGTTCCTAGGTATGGTAGTATTCCTTAGGTATTCTGGTAGTATTCCTTCACTAATTCACTTGTAGCACTGGTCGAGGATAAGAATGCCGGCAATGCTAACTGTGTCGCCTTGCGAATACCTATACCCCCGAGTCTAACTGGGAGCGTTGCTTGGTCCCACTGGTCATCTTGCAGGGAGAGGTTTAACACTTTCATAGTTATTGTCTTTAGGAGTGAATCGTATTCCGTTAATTTTGGGCTGTCAAAAGAAGGAGCACACCTGAGGAAATAGGTAAGTCTGGGCAAGGCCAGGCACCTTGTAAGAAGGTACAACGCATCATGAGCATCCAAAGCCCCTATTCGCGCCTCCATCCTCCTCAGGTCTTTAAGCTTTCTTCGAGGACTACCTCAATGGCGTTCGAGCCCAGAGGTGCCCCTAGCAGCACACTGTCGGTGGGAGCGATCACTTGGGCTCCTGGCAATAAGATTTGTACTGCATTTATGATTGGTTGGTTGGACGAGATGATTTCACACTTTGATGGATTTAGTGTAAGGCCTAACTCCTCTCCCCTAGATTTCACTAGCTGAAGATCTCCTAGCAGGGATTCCTGTGTCCCTGCCAGGGTGCCATCGTCCAGGAACCAGATGTTCAATTCGCTGGACAACCTACTTGTGACCTCCTTAGCTGCCATGCAGAAAAGAAAAGGGGCAAGTGGGTCTCCCTGCTGGACACCTTCTGCGGAAACAACTTCATGTTCCCCAAACAACAGTGTCGATTCCCTACTGTACCCTGCTGAAACGAAAGGAAGTAGACAAGGAAAGCTGGTTCGAACTGCTTCCAGTACCACATCCCTTTTTACCTGGTTGAAGGCATTTTTAAAGTCTAATTTAATTAATGCCTTATTTTCTGGGAGGTCCTTGATATAGGCTCGTGCTGCATGAGCTGGAAAGAGCTCATGCAGCACGAGCTTCACTTCTGCTTCACAGCCATGGGGGACACCAAAACCTAGTTGATGGGGTCGAAGCATCGTTGCAGCGTCAATGCTGATTTTTCTGACAGCTGCCCTAGCAACAAGGCGCCGAAGTGTGTTGCCCACGGCAATGGGTCTGACTCCACCATCCTTCTTCTTAAGGGCACAAAGGGATGCTCCGAAGAAGAAGGGTTTAATTGTATCTGGGATCAACCCGGAGAGACAGTCGTTGACAAACTTCGTGATCTCTGACAGTAGTGTCTCGGCAACTTCGCCGAGAACTGGGTTTGTCATCTCCTTGAGGTGCTGAGGTCTTACTCCAGTGTATCCCCCTGCTGAGCCTGGTGGAAATGACATGATGGCTTTGTATACCTCTGATGCTTGGAGGAATAGAGGTCCCATGTCTGGGGCATTTGTGTCCCGAGCAGTGGGTTCCCATGGTACTCTGGGAGGGTGCTTCTCTCTCAGTGAGTCGGCAGTTGCTGTATCTCTAGGGGCGATTGTTTCTTCACTGGTAAGTAACCTAATTGCCCCTACTGTGTTGCCCTCTTCAATTTTCTTGGTCACTTGTGTTCCAAGCTTAAAATTGTCATTGGAACTCTTGGGTCTTCCACGACGGTTTTTGCGTTGAGGAGGGATGGGGATCAAGTTGTCAGCTCTGGGGAAATTATTTATTGCCCTAGTGACTGATGAGGCTAGTGACTTGCCTCCTCTTGCAGGTACGCCTAAGCAAATATTGCCAAACAGGAGCAAATTATGCCATGCTTTGATGGTGGCTGCAGCATTAAGATTTTCAGACCGTTCATTTACTTTCCTTAGAAGGTCTGTATATTTCCCTGCTGCAAATGGGCGCGCTGCTTTAGGAATGTGGGGAAGAGTTCTGGTGGTGGATGCTTTGATGGCCCCCAGGAGGTCATCTGATGACATAAAGTTTGCTGGGATGTGTGGGGGTGCCGGGGGGGCCTGTGGGCCTTCCCTCTCTACAGGTACCGTCCATGAACCCTCACAGCCGTTGTGCTGACGTAGGGTTCCATCGTTTCTACGGCTGTGAGATTCGTCACAAACCCGACACGTTCCTCTGAGTCTGCGTCCCCCTCTGGGTGCGCCTCTGGGTACAGTGTTCCCAGGACCATGTTCTTGGCTGAGGGGTTCCTGGTTAGTTGGGGGAGTCCCCTCCGTCCCCCGGCGGGCTGTGACATCGGCGTGGCGTGGGAGGGTGGACACGGGTGGTGGCGGCAGGGGTAGTTAGCTGTCCCTCGCACTCACCATTCATGTGGGTACTTGTGTCTCCCTCCCTTTTGGGAGGAACCTGAATGCTTGCTGTGACCTGTGCCATATCTGGGTGCATGGAGGGTGACACATCTCTGCAACAGGCACTGTGTGGGCGGTGAATAGGTGGGTGGGAGACACCCTGCCGCAGGGTGGGTGGGGTGAGATGGCAGGAGGTACAGTGGTGCGGTGAGGCCGGCGCGCGGGGAGGGGGTGGGGGTTGACCGGACACCGCTCGCCTTGAGGGGAGAGGGGGGTCTGGGTGACACTTAAACACTGGTACAATTTCCTTGTATATCACTGCACAATGGTGAATGAATCATACACTTGTAGTCTGACACACTGTGAGCTCCATTAACACTAAACATGATTGCTAATTTCTGTTTTTCTTTTCCAAATATATTTATATAAACACTGGGAGGCACATGGAAGACCCCCCCCTCGCCGGACCGCACAACAACACCCCCTCCCCCACACCTTCACTGTGGGAGGCCTACAGGGCGCCGGCGTGGCCCTCACTGTCCTTATATTCCACACTGTAAATTCACCTGTTTTGATCCATTTTTGTTGAGATGGTCCACTTTGGGCACTTGCCGTCCACTCCTGCACCTTCCCAGGATATTCACACAGCACCTTGTGCAGGCTAGGCTCGGTGGTGCCAGGATGTCACTAGGTATGGCTCAGTAAACAACAGAGCCTCCCTCCACGCGTCCGCCCGCCCCGACCATCACGTACATATATATATATATATATATATATATATATATATATATATATATATATATATATATATATATATATATATATATATATATATATATATATATATATATATATATCGTACCTAGTAGCCAGAATGCACTTCTCGGGCTACTATGCAAAGCCCGATTTGCCTAATAGGCCGAGTGATTTTTTTTATTTTCAATAAAATGTTTCCTATTGGTTTATTTTAAATAATATTATTATATTATATTAAGAACATAAATTATTGGTTTAGTTATTTTACTTTAGGTCAGGTTAAAATAGGTTAGGTTAGGTAAGGTAAGGTTGGTTAGGTTCGGTCATATATCTTCGTTAGTTTTAACTCAAATATAAACAAAATTAGCTCATCAAATTGATTGGGAGATGGCTTCTTCAATAACGAATTGTAAAAGCACTTATAACAGAAACATAATTGAATCTGCTTTGATACAGATTACAAAAGAAAGTAATTTGAACATTTGCAGTGGTTTATATAGCTTAGATCCATTTTTGATAGATCAATTAGAGGGCGATTTGAGTAGGATCATTGGAACACATTTGTCTCACTATTTCATTGTAAATATTTACTGTCTTATGCAGTTATAATCCATGTGTGGGCCTGATGGCGTGTATATATCGGAGCTGCATCGTATGGGCCAATAGGCATTCTGCATTGCTTGTGCGGCTCATATTTGTGTTCACCTAATTCCCATTCGTATCTCACCTCACTCCACCATTCTCTCCTGCCTATTTATGGCCAATACTTAACCTTTAAAATCACTCCTTCTGAAGATGTCTTAATATACGAAAGTACTTAAGGAAATTCCTGTTTCAATTTTCCTTCGTGGTCTGACACTGTCACATATATATATATATATATATATATATATATATATATATATATATATATATATATATATATATATATATATATATATATATATAACTGAAAACTCACACCCCAGAAGTGACTCGAACCCATACTGCCAGGAGCAACGCAACTGGTATGTACAGGGACGCCTTAATCTGCTTCCCATTACGACTGGACATAAGGAAGTGATAGCCGAAGCTATTTGAACCACTTCCCCGCCGGCACTCGGATGGTAATCTTGGGCGTAGCATTTTATCAAATCACCTCATTTTTGGGGGCAACACGTGAGGAACACAAATGAGAACAAGTACAAGTCTTGTTCGCATTTGTGTTCCTCACGTGTTGCCCCAAAAATGAGGTGATTTGATAAAATGATATGCCCAAGATTACCATCCGAGTGCCGGCGGGGAAGTGGTTCAAATAGCTTCGGCTATCACTTCCTTATGTCTGGTTGTGATGGTCAAGCGGATTAAGGCGTCCCTGTACATACCAGTTGCGTTGCTCCTGGCAGTAGGGTTCGAGTCACTTCTGGGGTACTCACCTATTTGTACTCACCTATTTGTGCTTGCGGGGGTTGAGCTTTGGCTCTTTGGTCCCGCCTCTCAACTGGTGTACAGATTCCCGAGCCTACTGGGCTCTATCATATCTACACTTGAAACTGTGTATGGAGTCAACCTCCACCACATCACTGTCTAAAGCATTCCATCCGTTAACTACTCTGACACTGAAAAAGTTACTTCTAACGTCTCTGCGGCTCATGTGGGTCTCAGTTTCCACCTGTGTCCCCTTGTTCGCGTCCCCCCAGTGTTGAATAGTTTGTCCTTGTCTACCCGGTCGATTCCTCTGAGGATTTGTGAGTCTTCAGTGAGTCTTCAGTTGCATATAGTCATATATGCAATATATATATATATAATACATACAAGGAAAACCAGCCAATGAATGCAATAAAATAAATATCAGCATAAATATTCTTTGATAAACAACAACGATCAATCAATCATTCTATCAGTCCTAGAACACATATATATGTATGTCTCTGCAGGTAATCCAGCCTCCGGTTGTAACTCTATACTTCTAAGGAGTATAAGTACTCCTTGGCACAAAAATGGTAATCAATCACCCACCTTTCACTTCGTCTTGCACGCTAATGACAACCAAACACTCTACCAACTCCCTACATGTAGTCAATAAGAACTTCTTTTCTACATCTGGAAGTTCACTACCCTGACATTTTCAGGTTTTGCTAGAACCGTCTACCAGGGTCCTCCACAGCTCTCAAGGCTGCTACACCATGAAGTCTTCCTTGAGGAACAATGGTGCTTCACCACTAGTATCACAGAAGCATGTGAAATTTCATTCCACTGCTCCTCTTCTCACAGTGTGAGGTCCTGCTTCTCTCTGTATGGTTGCTCTTCCACAGAGCTCAGTACCTTCCATAACCTTGGAGCCTCATCAACTACTCCCTCTCTGCTGGCTTCGAAGTTCTCAGCAACTCCTTTCCCAGACAAACCTGCAACCCATCCATATGAAAATAAAAATTGTTCCTCTACAAACACATGACTGAAATAAATCACACACAATAAATGTTTCACTTGACATCTCCCTGCTTCCCGAATGTCGTGAGTGTGGAGTCCCCCGTTTGGGCTGGTCCATGCTCTGCCTTGCCGGCAGGCGGCTCCTCACTCTGGGAGTTGTCCTCCACCGCCAGCCGGTCAGTTGGCTCCAGGCAGTCGACTGGAGAGGACGTGCTGATCGTCCCTTCAACTGTCTCTCTCATCTCTGTCCAGGATTTAGGCTTTCAGCCTTAACAAAACATGCCCAATGTATCAATAAACATTGGCTACGGTCGCTGGGCACACAACCACTAGTGGTCAACTGGTTAAAAATTGTGCTTACCACAAAATTGTCTAGTCGAGGGCACTTCTCGATGACGCCTGACCATGGCGCTCCCAAGGCTGCCCAAGAAAATGTTTCAGGACGGTTCACAACTCTTCCTGCCGTCCAGGACTTGAGACCACAACGTTCCCAACTTTATTCCACAGCTGAAACGTCTGCACACTTCCCTCCTCTTGAAGGTATATCAACTAGGGGTTTTTCTCTAACAGGAGTTCGTATGGAACGCGACTTCCCCTCACGATGTCTGGTGCTCAAGTGAGCTCAACGTTCTCAGACGCGAGCCTCACGCCCCCCCCCCCAGCAAACTCTCCACATCTTATGACCAGTTATTTATCTATATCCTGATTCACTGCCCATATTGTTAAACTGTCTGTCAAATTTAACCAATTGTTTTACGTATGTATCTTCATGTCTATATTTCTTTGACCTCCTAGTCAAGTCAGGCCTGATAGAATAATTCTCAAAGGGGAGACTCGTTTTTCAGCTACCTGGGATCATAACACTCCACAACAGAAACACCTGCTTACTTCCTTCCTCATGGAGGATCACACAATTAGAGTTCCACAAATGCGTGACCAACACTCGCTTCCAGGCCGCCTCTAATATATCCAAATCACAGAAATGTTGTATGTGACATCACATACTATGTCCCTAAAAGCTTCCTCACACTTGCAAACAAGTAGCCTTCAATTCACGACTACATAGGCCACTATATTCTTCCTCCTCCCAGGAGATCAACGAAGTACGACCATCTCTGGCGACTGCTGTGACTCAAGTAAGGTCACGACGTTTTGTTAGTGTCATGCCACGTCACCAAAATATCGACATCTCATTTCATTTCACTTATTGTCAGACGCCAATCCTCTGCTCGTATTCTTAAATTACTCACTGGCATTTATTGTACATTTTCCTTTCTCTGAATTCTTAATTTCTGGTCTGGAAAGCAGAATAACTGTTTATGAGTAGACTCGCTCCACCCAGGCTACACGGGGTTCATAACAGTTGTTCTCGAAGATATTAATCAGTCAGAACAAGATTTTGTTAAAGGAATCCGAAGTGCAGCCAACCACTCGATTCCAATGAAGAAACAGTCCACCAGACACCACAAAGATCACTGGTACTATAACGAACGTGTCAAAGAACTCAATCATAGACTCAACTGCACAAGGAAACTATACAAAACGCAGCCAAGTGATGGAAACAGAGCCTTACTCTTTGAGGACAAGGAACATGTGCATCAAGAGACCTTGCAGGATAAGCAAAGAACAAAAGTGCTGGAATGGTGTTCACATCTGAATGAACACACCTCTGTTGGAGAGATGTGACAGCAAATCCACACAACCAAAGGAAATACAACACCAAAAGCCACACACCCTATGGATCCTCAACAGGAAGCTGCAGAACAGGCAACCAAATTTGCAGAAAGAATAATTTCAAAGTAACTAAAGAGTAATTACTGAGGAAAGAGTCAGTAATCAGCTTATACCAGATGTACTAGCAATGCAGAAAGGATTAGAAGAAGAAAGGTGGCACAGAATCCTAACACCATGTGCAGAAGCCTCGACACCGATACCCCTTTCACGCTGGATGAACTCAATCGGGCTAAGAAAAACTCCAAAATACATCCACTGGAGACGAGAAAATAACCTATAAAATTATTAGGAATCTCGGCCCAGAGGACGTGGCTGCATACCTAAGGTTAACTAATTTAGCCTGGACTCAACAAACTAGACCTACAGCTTGGAATAGGGCAGTCATAGTTCCGATCCAGTAACCCAAAGATTCATCTAATCCAAGACCCATCTCTCTCCAAAGCTGTACAGCCAAGACGGCTGCCTAAAAGGCACTCAACAGACGAGTGGAAAGTGCCTAAACTGCACCAGGACATGTGTGCCTATAGAAAAGGGGTTGGTACAATGGAATGTATTAGCACTGATAGTCCACCTAAATGAGAGACGAGAAATACTGATATTAATTCACATGGAGAAAGCCTTTGAAATGGCTAGGGCCCCAGTTATTCTCTGCTGGCTCATTGACAAAGAGGTGAAAGGTAACCTGCTATCCAAACCTGGAATTGTCTCATAAACGGAGATGGAAGAGTGAAACATCATGGCACAGTCTCTGAATACAAAAGACATGAAATAGCTACACCTCAAGGGGGAATTCTAAACCCCTTACGCTTCATCTGTTTAATGGAAATAATAATGAGGCAGGAACTCCCACACCACTGAAGGCTGCTAAACTACGCGGACAACTTTGTCATCATCCTATAAGGAAGGGATCCTGCACGCATTGCAACAAAATGTTTCGACTGCATCAGTGAAATCAGTGAAGAGGCAAAACAGATTGGTATAAAACTCAACCCCACTAGGAGAAGGCCGTGCCCATAAAAATAGTGAAGCCCAACAACAAATTCAAAGTACAGGGTCAACGAATTGAATGTGTGAACACTTATCAGTATCCAGGAATAATTCTGTAAACACATAAATTGTAATGCTAAAGTCACTTACTTGAGAGAGAGAACTGCGGCCCGGACAGCAATCCTCAGGTCGCTAACCTCCCTCTCTGGAGGAGCCAATCTGCAAGTCCTTCGCACATACTACATACAGGCAGTCAGATCAGTGATCGACTAGGCCGCACCTGTACTCACAAGCCTATCACAACAACAGTGAAAAAGCTTAAAGTAGCTGCGTGTGAGGGTTCGCAGGGGAGGGGATGGACATGTCGTCGTCGCGCTCCGTGAAAACACTGGAATAAACAGGGCTTTTTTTAGGATTACAACCATGGATTACGGCCCACAGTGATCACCAAGTGCATAGTGACCCGTTGGAAAGTTAAATATAGAAATTAACAATGGAACTTTGAGTTAAATACAGAATAAGCATGGAACCACGTGGTGAGCCAGTGCCACCAGGCTAATGTGTACAAGCATATAGACGATGTATATCAAATATAGCGAGCAGTGATACGTTGAACAGTGAAGTGGAACGTGTAACACAACACATAAATTAGTGGATAGTGTTAGAGATTTGTACATAGAAAAAGTATAAATGTAAAGTTGTGGTAGAAGGCATCACACTAGGCTGTTTACACCACAGCCACGAGGCCTACACAGTGTAAGGGACGTCCCACAGTGATAGTATACTCCCTCAGTGATAATATACTGGCAATATATATTGTAATACGGGAAAGTGGATTTAGGAACTAGTAATAGAGTAAGTGAATAACATTGCAAGCCGGAAGAAAGCAGAAAATCCCTTCGGGTATTACAGGCAAATAATCAATGTATAAATTAAGTAACTGGCAACCGGTGGCATCCTGCCCCCGACCTGGGACAAACAACGGTCAACTATACGATCCCCAAAGGGACCATATTTCTCTACAAGGCGATAAGTACCTCTACATAAACTTGAACAAATAAGCATATGTAATATTATAATTATACTGTATACATATTATATATACATACATATAATATTATAAATATATTCATATAATATTATAACAACACAAACCCAACATGGAGGAGTGTGGAGGCTACTTTAAGCCACTTCGGAATAGTGTTGTAGGCATTGTATGTAACATTTGTAACATAAGATTTCACCTGAGTTGTACAGGATTACCTACACAATATGCAAACCGGGAAGGTAACTACTGGATCTGTCAAAGTGACAGACAGATGTGGGAAAACATCACCAAACTAATGAATAACATTCCTGAAGTACACAGGCTACAATTCACACAAAACTACTAGAAATATATGCAGAGTATATAAAGACAGCCACGAACTCTGAGCACAACCCAGGGACTGAGAATTTAGAGAGCCAAAGTAGCAATGTAGAAGGACATGGTGTCGCGGGACACAAAAATGAAGGCAATATTGTAGAGTAAACTGGTGATATGAATAAGGAGAGAAAAAATGTGACGAATGAGAACATAAATGAGAAAGACGAAACAAACAAGGAGAAAGATAAGAGCAATACCGAGAATGAATGCAGAAACGAGAAAGTTGGAACAAAAAACACAGAAGTAGCCAAGTTGTGCACGGGTACAAATAAGAAGAATACAATCACAGATGAAAATATTTGCAGGTATTATGCAAAAGGACAGAGCAGATATGGGCCCAGAGACACAGAATGCACATTCATGAACCCACGGAAATGCCGAATCTGGTTAGGGAAAGGCAGATGTCGTTTTCATACAGAGTGTAGATATTTTCACCCTAAGCTATGCAAACTCTCAGTTAATGAGAGGAAATGCTACGATCTTCATTTCCCTGATTTCCACGTCAAAGGTACACAGCGTTATATAAGAGAGGAAGTCCAATATAATAGCCTTGAAATTTTTTTAGAGGCAGGTAGAAACAGAGTGAGAAACAGACAGGCGAAAACGTGGCAGGAATACGAATGGAGAGGGGGAAATGCCCAAGACTGAACTACGGTTCGTCAGCAAGCCCACACATACTACACCCCGCCAACTACACAGAGACTGCTACACTACCCAGTATCACTTCCAAAACTGGACAAACCATTACCACAACAACACACCCTGGATCAGGGTAGAGAGGAGGGAGAACTACCAAAACCTTCCTGAAGTGACACACAATATGGACAATCATTCATATTTGCAAACATTCAAGGTTTAAAGCCAAAGTCAAGAAATAAAGTTAAGTTCATAAAAGGCCTCCTATTAGAGTCAAACTCAATATTTGGGGCATTCATAGAAACTCATACAAAAGATTACATGGATGGTGAAATCTGGATTCCAAATTATAATTTATATAGATGTGTTAGAAAAACTAAGTCAAATGGAGGAGTAGGTCTGTACATTAAAGAGGACCTGATATGCACAGAACTACTAAACTGTACTAATGAGGTGGTAGAGGTACTTGGAATTAAGGTAGAGAAACTAAGCCTAATTATTATTCTAATATATAAACCGCCAGATACAACGGTTGAGGAATTCACTGAGCAGATGCACAAAATAGAGAACATACTTGATAACCTAGCAAACCCAGCTCCAGATTTTATCTTCCTTGGAGATTTCAATTTACCGAGTCTAAGATGGAGAATGGCAAACACATATACCATAGCAGGGAATGACTCGGGAAATAACCAACCACAGGTCAGAGAACTTTAGAGATTCTGTGACAAATTTTCGCTCAATCAAAAGATTACGGAACCAACTAGGAACGAAAACACACTACACTTGTTATTCACAAACAATGATGAACTAATCAGAGACATTACAATCTCAGATACTACATACTCAGACCATTGTGAGGGGATGGTTCACCAGCTCACTTACAATAGTGCTCTTATGCCTGTGGGAGGCCAGTACACTTGTTAAGTGCACTTGTTAAGTGTGCGGACTTAACTTTGGTAACCAGCAACCGAAACATCTAGTGTTTGGGCTTACGTGAGAGCCCCAGTCACCAGCAGTCCAGAAATGTTACCGTGGCCGTGGTAGCATGTCTGTGGACAGAGATAGAGCCGATAGCATCTCTCATTGTATAGCTAGGGCGAGACTCTAGTTTGCGCGGGAAAACAGTTAGGCCTGGCGTGGGTAGCTGCGGGCCACCCGCTCGCTAGCCACTTGAGGCGTCGCCATGGAAACAGACGCCATCTTAGTAAACATCTTGAGCCGCCATGTTGGTCGGCCATCTTGGAGTTGCCCTAGGGGCTATGCTACACCGTCGCTGATTGGAGGAGAGGGGTAGGCCCCAGTATGCCTTCCTCTCATTGGTTATTCCGAGGAATACGCGGGAATCGACGGCGTGAGCGTCATTCTGGAGGAGCCATCACCCTGTCAAGACGCTCCTATGCACATTGTTGGCCGTTTGTGCATAGGGCGCCGGGGTGGCTTAATTAACTACTCAGCTGCTGCACCTCCTGCTTCATCTACGACAGCGGTCGTCACAGAATCCGGCCGAAGTCGTCGCTTGGAGGGGAAAAGACAGTGTACAGTGGGTATAGAAGATCTTGTGATCGGTCTGGGATCGTGGGGTAACGTGCATACGAGCAGTAACAGACTCGTAGATCCCATACCAGTGATGATTAGACTTGCTAGTGCTCTGTAGCAGTCGATGGGAACGGGGAAATAAGTGTTAGTGCTTTAAGGCAGATTTCCCATGTTTGTTTAAGACGAAATCATTGTGCGCGTCACCTGTGTACGAACGCTTCACTTACCGGTGGGTCGAGGGTACGAAACAAGCCGTGTTGTGGGAGGGTTCGGTGAGCGCCATTGTACGAACGATACCGCGGAGGTACCAACCAGCCAGCCTACCACCACTGAGCCAGCCACCCATAGCGGGGTGCCTGATGTATGGGAATGGTGTGTGTAAGCCGGCAGTATGAATGTAAGTACCTATGTGTGTATTTCTGGTGATTAGTAGTCTCTAAAGCTTGAATTCGAGGTCAAGTGTTCCGTCGCATTGTCACGCAGCACCTGTAGGTGAAGTGAAGTGTGGACGAGGAGATAATCACCCTTGTTGTCATCGTGTCAGTCCTGAGGGACGGACTTTCAACACTGAGCGCTCAGGTATGTGGTAACGTCAGTGATTCCTGGCAATGATTATGGTGGAGTGGCCCACAGTGTGGTTTTAATTAATTTGTATTGTTCCCAGGGGCCGTGAGAAGTGTGATTATATATACATATTGTGGTTGCAGTATTAACGTAATTTTGGTAGAATTTGGTGAGTGACGAGGCTGTCGGGAGTGACAGCCCTCGCTCTGTCGAGTAACGTAAAACTCGGGAGTGTTTATTCGGCATGCGTGATCGATAAATCACTCACCCATGTGATTTAGGAGTGCGAGATCTCCTTAGTGTTCCCAATAACGTTTGATATCTGTAGGCTACATGTGTCAGCAGTAATTGTATATATATATATATATAATCGTAGTGTCACGGTGCCCAGTGTTAGTGTGTTATTTACTGTGTGGTTATTGCAAATTTGGGACCTATGTTCTAGGGGTTATTGAGAGCACTGGGGTCATTTGCAACAGTAAATAAGTAAGTGTTGAGCAGTATTCTAATACTTGGAAATTAGAGTACTTGCCGTGTGTGTTGTTGCAAAGGGGTTGCCATTGTTAGTGATTGTTGCTAGAGTTGAGCAATCACCGTGGGTAACTGCAGTTCAGTAAAGTCATTGTGGGGGCAGTGTTCTAGAGGGTTCATGTCCTGTATGTTATTTTACTAGGTTCTGCAGTATTGTCATTGCAACCGGATTGTAACGTAAATCACTGTGATTTGTTAGTGTGATTTGTCATTGTCGTGGGTGAACTCGGCTGTAGACGAGTACTTGGATATACATATATTCTCCTGATTATCTGGTAGGACATCGAAGTCCAGTATTCAGTGAGGTGATTGCGAGGCAATTAATATAACGTAACCGAGGGAACGCCCATTGCTTAAGAGAATTTGTTCTTTTACAATATGAGTAACGTAGAATACGCTTGGGTTAATTTACTTTCCTGCAAGCAGCTACGGTAGTCTCAAGGAGCCTAGCCACCAGCCAGATAAGAATTAGAGTATTGTCTGTCGTAATTAACGGTCAGTGGGCCGGGTAATTGACGTGTTTCAGGAAGTCAAAGTAATTAATCTCGATCCTTGTTGATCGACTCACACGAAGGCTACATTGTTCCATTAACGTAACGTCGTTATTTATGTCCGGAAGTACCGGCACTTGATTGACTCGTGGGAAGAGTAACGTCATTTAGAATAACGTAAACGTGGTGCCTAATTACTGTTATTAGCCACCTGAATTGGTCTGAGTATGGAAGGCTCAGACGGAATTCATACCTTAATGTAAATTGCTGAGCCAGTGTGAAAGGTTGCGTATTTAACTGTTTAATTATTGATCTTGAGGATAGTAATTAATTACTCTAAAGGTAATCACGAGTGATTACCGTTCTCTTAGCACTTTGGACATTGTAAATCAGAGTTTACCATCGCTGAGTGATTACTAACCGATTAACGTAAATTAACGTAACTAGTAAAGAGATTAATCAGCTGTCTTGTAGTACAGGGATTAATGGGATTTTCTCACTGAATGCTCGACGGGTAGAGTGTTGTGTAATTTCCGCGTTACTAGTGACAGTTGTAAGAGTTATTAAATTAACGTAAATGTTATTGTGTTATTAACGTAAATCAATTGTATTGATTGTTGATCGTCCGTGGGACGAAGTGTTAACGTAAAGATTAATTTGAGGAAGGGTGCTGGAGTTGCCAGTGAACCCATTAGTGATTGATGTCATTGAAAGGCTACTGATTTGATTGCATTGCAACCGCTATTGCAGGTGTAGACTGCACCGAGGCGTAGAACAGTTAGGAGGTTACTGGAGACGTGTTTCAGAACTCACTGTGTCATTTGTTGTAATTGTGATTATAGATCTGTTAGTTCTTGTTTCTTGTTGATTCCGCTGTGGGCACGCTTATGTTCGAGTTAGTTCATTATGCAGTCCGAGGGGCTGGTGTCTAGCTGTCATTGATAGTGTCACAGGAAGGATTTCGAGTAACGTCATTGACATTCTTTTGTTCTGTTGTAGTAGTTAGTACTTTATTGAATAAACTAAGTTGTTATGTTAACACTGTCTTTTCGTTACACCCCCACACATTATTATTGTTATGCAAATGTTCTTCACACTCGACTATTGGAGACTTATTTCTGAGCTTTGGATCAAATATACGGCACTACACAAAAATAAATTATTGTTGTGAGAGCCCAGGACCTACTCGTTAGATTCGCTTCGGCGATTAGCGAAGATCGACGACTCAAGTGGAGGGGATTTCAATTTCATTGGGGTCTCGGCGTTTGCTCGCGCCTAGTCAATTGTTCGTACAGGGTCCCATAGTGAGGAATGAGCTGCTTACTACACTGGTGTGTTAGCTAAGCAAGTCCTTCCTCAGGGACCTAGTTGAATATCACGACAGGAATAAAGGTTAAAGAATAGAGAAAATTCTTAGAAATTTTCCGAGCTCAATTCCTTATACCAAATTGCATTTATTCCAACTTACTTATGTAAGTCACTACAAAAACTCTCACAACCATAAGCTCACTGAAGTGCGAACTAGCATAAATAACGGTAGTAGGTCTAAGAGACCCAGCAAGCGAGAAGGAGTATTCAATCAATTCAATTTCAACAATAAGAGGATCGACTGGGAAAAAATAAATGTAGACCTTGTAACCATTCAATGGGAGACGGTCTTAAGCGACAAAACTCCCACACAGGGAATAGCTCAACTGACAGCTGAAGCTTACAAGGTCTGCTTGAAGCACGTGCCTGTGAGGATGGGCAGAAAGAGGACCACTCTAGAAAGAGAACGGAGACGACTGTACAGGAGAAGGAAAAAAATAACGGAAATGCTTCAGCAGACACAACTATCACAAGCAAGGAAAATAAACCTAAGCGGGGAGATTGATGAGATAGAACAAACGTTGAAGCGATCATATGAGTCTGAGGAAATGGAATTGGAACAGAAAGCTATACAAGAGATAAAGAAAAATACAAAATATTTTTTTCACATACGCAAAATCAAAATAAAAAATCTCGACCAGTATTGGACCGTTAATTACAATTGAAGGAACATACACAGAGGACAACAAAGAGATTAGTGAAATTCTAAGAAGCCAGTATGAGGCTATGTTTTGCACACCAATAAACAACATGAAAGTTGATGACCCAGACAGCTTCTTTATGAATGACTTTCAAGCTGCAGATTATATAACGGATATTACCACAAACTCGGAAGACTTTGAAAGAAAAATTGACAATATGCCTATGCACCCAAGCTCCTGGGCCTGACTCATGGAATTCAATATTCATAAAGAAATGTAAAGTACCAGTAGCGCGAGCACTCAGCGTAATATGGAGAAAGAGCCTAGATACAGGGGAGATACCAACAACACTTAAATCTGCAAATATAGCTCCTTTGCACAAGTGGGGGAGTAAAGCCATGGCAAAAAATTATATTCCAGTTGCACTTACATCACACATAATAAAAGTGTTTGAAAGAGTGATTAGAATTCAAATTTCTAGTTTTATGGAAAACAATGAATTGCACAACCCAGGACAACATGGATTTAGAGCGGGAAGATCCTGTCTGTCACAGTTACTCAACCACTATGACAAAATCACAGAAGCTCTAGAAGAAAAGCAAAATGAAGATGTTGTATAAACACACTTTGCAAAGGCGTTCGACAAATGTGACCGTGGGGTGATAGCACACAAAATGAGGTAAATGGGAATAACTGGAAAAGTAGGACGCTGGATACTCAATTTCCTGTCGAACATAACACAAAGAGTAACAGTCAATCAAATAAAATCGAGTCCAAGCGAAGTTAAAAGCTCTGTACCTCAAGGTACAGTCCTTGCACCGCTACTGTTCCTTATTCTCATATCAGATATAGACAAAAATACGCGTCACAGCTTCGTGTCATCCTTCGCAGATGACACAAAAATCAGCATGAAAATTACGTCTGCTGAAGACATTGAAAAATTACAAGCAGATGTCAACAAAGTTTTCGATTGGGCAGCAGAAAATAACATGATGTTTAACAGTGATAAATTTCAAGTACTCATTTACGGCAAAAATGAAGATCTGAAACAAAATACAGGGTACAAAACACAATAGAATCTTCCCGTAGTAGAAAAACAGCATATCAATGATTTGAGAATAATGATGTCCGACGATCTAACGTTTAGAGAGCATAACTAAGCAAATATTGCGTCAGCCAGAAAAATGATAGGATGGATTATGAGAGGATGGATCCCCTTCAGAGCAGGAGAGATTGCTGAAATAGAGGGAATACAGAGAACATATACGGCACGCATAGACGAGTTAAAACACCTAAATTATTGGTATCGTCTCAAAGCTCTCCAAATGTACTCTCTAGAAAGGAGACGAGAGAGATACCAAATAATGTACACATGGAAAATACAGGAGGGCCAGGTCCCAAATCTACACAGTAAAATAACAACGTACTGGAGTGAACGATATGGAAGAAAATGCTAGATAGAACCAGTGAAGAGCAGAGGTGCCATAGGCACAATCAGAGAGCACTGTATAAACATCAGAGGTCCACGGTTGTTCAACGTCCTCCCAGCGACTATAAGAAATATTGCCGGAACAATCGTGGACGTCTTCAAGAGAAAACTGGACTGTTTTCTAAGAGAAGTTCCGGATCAGCCGGGCTGTGGTGGGTATTTGGGCCTGCGGGCCGCTCCAAGCAACAGCCTGGTGGATCAAACTCTCACAAGTCGAGCCTGTCCTCGGGCCGGGCTTGGGGAGTAGAAGAACTCCCAGAACCCCATCAAGCAGGTATCAAGCAGGTAGCACAAAACAATGCTATGAGTGTTGCCCTGGGACCAGGCTTGAAGCTCTACGACTGGAAACCGGTTTGTCCTCTCTTCAAGAATCAATATCTCAAAGAACAGCTACGAGTATCAGTAAGATAATTGTTTTCCCTGCTCTAGTCCCAGTAAAACAAGCCATGGTGATTGGACTGATCCAAAACAACGGAAATTCTTGGGCTACCAAAGCGGGAGAAATCCTAAACAGACTACAGTTAAAAAGCATGATTCTTGATAGAGTAGGTGATCATACACACCCAAATTACCTTGTTCCTTACCGTGGGAGGAGGCTACTTTCAAAATAGTAATAGAAGGTCTTCCGATGAAAAAGGCTGACTATGATCCAACAGTCCATTAGTGCATCATAGAAAAGCAAATAACCAGCATTGCAGTAGCAGGACCCACTCACATCTTCACAGACGGATCGGTGGACACAGCATAAGAGAGTGCTGGCCCTGTTCTTTGCACGGATATCGTACAGGCATATTGGAGACAGGGAAGATCAGTATCATCAACCCAAACTGGGCAGTTTGCCATACAGCAGGCATTGACGTATGTGATTGCAGAAAACACTATAAATGCAATCATTCACAGACTCAAAAGCTGCACTTCAAAAATTAGGCAACTCGTCATCTAGTGATCCACAAAAGAATCCAACCCAGCCTAAGAACCCAAAAACCTCGGAATACTGTTGACGGGCATTAGACCTGGCAGCTAATTGGCCTCGTAAACCCTCTGGCTGCATCACTTTGGCGCTGTGCCGGTCGAGGGTTCTGAGGATGTCTAATCTGATGTGCTTATGAGCTGTGGGACGCTTATTAATATAAAAAAGCTGATTACACCATCATAAACCTCCTGCCAAGGATAAGCACTCGGTGGTTCAAGACACTGTTTGTGAAAGTGCAAGTGGTGAGGGAGGTAGGCGCTCTACAGAACTCCTATTCCAAGTTCCCAAGGTCAGGCATACGGCTGTGTGATAGTGCTCGAAGTCGATACACCATTATACAGGCAACATCATACATCGACTTCCAACACCACCATCATCGACTTCCAACACCACCACACAGCCATACGCCTGGCCTTGGGAACCTGGAAACTGCAATGTAACCTGGAACCTAAGTGGTGCGCCTAACTCCACATAAAAATTACCGTCATCAAGAAACTCGCACACCCCAACAAAGCCCATCAATAACTGAGTAGCAGAAGGTTCACCCTCTGCAATATGGAATCTTCAGGCCACTAAGTTAGACAGGTAAAATATCCCAAAAGGAATCCACAGGAAAATAGCAGTTTGGTTATATAGACTACGTCAAGGTTACAGATACAACTGAGAAATTGGCTAACCGCGAGATTGGGAATGCATCGTCTGTCAAACAATCAGAGAAAAGCCACTACTTCTCTACCTCCTGGAATGTGAAGCAACCGCCGACTTAAAGGAGCTTTAAGAGTCCCTGAATCTTGCAGTAACCACCCTGAAGCCATCAACACTGTCACTCTTCGTGTCAGAAAAGGTGTCCAGCAGCTGGACACCCTCATAAATAATGTCAAACAGTATCCTCCCCCGCGATAGCAGGCACATAGTAAGGACTTATGATTTAAATGCGTGCTCAATACACAATATATCCTTTCATGACCAAAGATCACATTCACTCCAAAAAATCTACCTCTTACGGGCTATTCATGCTCGTGCCACCTCTTGGGTGGCTTAATCTTCAGTCAATGACTCTCCCATCACATACGACTTGATAATGGTCCAGGATGGACCGAAACGTCGTCGTTTCTTCATCTTCTGATGTGTGGTTGGGTCACCTTCCTGGGTTTTATGTACATTTATTACTTGTAGTTTGGTGGCCTCCGAAAACGTTCATGTGAGCTGTATGTGGTCTAAGGGAGTGGGACCTGTATGTGTGAGGGCAATGGAGTAAGACATCTCACTCCGGCTAGGTGGAACCCCCAGTACAGAAGGGACTTGCCTCCTAGTATTTGTTGTCGAGCTGCAGTTGATGTCCAGTGGGTCGGGATGATCCTGGCTGGCTGTGGAGTCGATTACTGTCGTGAACATTGACGTTTATATTTTTAGATATATATTTGATAGCACAAGACACCTTTATTAATCTAATAAAACTGGTTATCATCACTGTCAGTACTTTATTTACTAAAGGTTATACAATTGTTTACATAGAATCATAACGATCGCAGATCGATTAATCACTTAGAATTACACAATCAATGTCACTGGTATCCAGACTGTCGCCCTACACGGAACTTCCCTCCGTAGTTGTAATTCCGCTGATGGATGTGGGTGAGTTGGGCCTACTCCTCCTATCTCTGTCTATGTTGTAGCTGCCTATTGTGTCTGCAGAGGAGGTGCTGCTGCTGTCAATACCGGTCACAGGCCTTGAGTATGCTGCCGCTCCGAGAGACTTGCTGGAGAGGAGACGTGTTGCTGCTACCTTACCTTGAGGTGCTTCCGGGGCTTAGCGTCCCCGCGGCCCGGCCGTAGACCAGGCCTCCTGGCCGACCAGGCCTCCTGGCCGACCAGGCCTCCTGGCCGACCAGGCCTCCTGGCCGAGGCCTCCTGGCCGACCAGGCCTCCTGGCCGACCAGACTCCTGGCCGACCATAGACCGTGCGGTCAACAGGTACAGCAGAGACTGGAAAGTTGACTAAAGGACTACAAGATGATAAGAACTGAGTGGAAAACAGTACTAGAAATGATGGACCAAGTCAAAGGGAGATACAAGGAGGTTGAAGAATTTCCTATCAATAGTAAGGAAAACAAGTAAGAGAGAATATAATGACCTGTGGTTTAACAGACAGTGTCAAGAAGCAAAAGTGAGAAGCAGGAGGGAGTGTAGGAAATACAGAGGACAAAGGAAAGAGGGTAACAAGAATAGATACAATAGATCTAGGAATTAATACATAAATATAACAAGAGTATTGGAAAGAAATTACGAGAACGATATTGCTATGAAAGCAAAAAAGCAACCAAAATTACTAAGTAGTCGTATAAGAAGTTAAATGACAGTGAACGACCAAGTGACATCAATATGAAAAATGAGAGGGATTTACACTGAATGTGATGAGGAAATTTGTGTGGTACTGAATGCCAGTTCCCATGGAGTATTCACAACCAAGCCTGAGCAGCTTCCACTGTTACTAGAGGAGATGACCCTAGAAGAGATTGTCAGATATAGAGGTGACAGTAGAGGGGGTAAAGAAACAACTAGCATCACTGGTTAAACTAAAGCATTTGGACCAGACTACATATCACCATGGTTATTTGACAGTCCATCAGCATTGGCACTCCAATGCTGATGGACGGTGTAAAAAAATCAGATGAACTCAAAGGAAGCACTGAGGAAAAAGACTCCACCTTGGGTACCTTGTGGTTATTCCAAGGATCAGCATCACAATGACCCAGTCTCTGACCAGGCCTCCTGGTTGGTGGTCTGGTCAACTAGGCTGTTAGATGCGACTGCTCGAAGTCTGACACATCAATCACAGCCTGATTGTACCCTGATGTAATAGCTGTATTAGAGACCAATGATTAGTAATGCAATATTCCAGAGGTAATGCCAGATGATGATAAATTGAAAACTTAATAAAGATGGAGGTGTGGCACTGCAAATAAAAAGAAACTGGATCTTTGAGGAAATTTCTTTATAGGTGGCAAACAACTACAGGGACTGAATTATGGGAACCATTTCATGTGAGGGTGATAAAGTGGATATTGCTGAAATCAACAAACCTTCACAAAACCGCTGAAGATTAAAGTAAAATTAAAATCAGATCATGTTTAATATCCTTCATGAGAGGTGGGGGGGAAGACACCGTCAATAGACTGCAAGCAAAGCTCCTACTAACGGGATACTTAAATCATGGCTAGATCGATTTTAAAACAATGTACCCATGAGCAGATGAGATATGGAGAGCAAAATTTGTAGAAGTAATAGAAAGAAACTTTCTGGTGGAACATGTCAGAAGGGAAACAAGGAGAAGGGGTAGTGACAAACCAGCTAGGCTAGACTTGGTCTTCATACAGAATGAAATGGACATTGAAAACATTGACCATGAAATGGCAATAGTAGCCAGTGACCTTTGTGTTTTAGTCTTTTAATACATAGTGACAATGAAGACCAGAGAAAGATGTAACGAAAGGGTGAGCGTAAGGTTAGCGTACAGGTGAGGAGAATACCAGAAGGACAGAGAATTTTTGGAGGGAATAGAATTCAGAGGATAATTAATAGAAAAGTCAACTTAAAATATGATGGACTACATAACAAAGAAGCTGAAGAAAGATTTATACCATCACTAAGAGTTCAGGGAAGCAAGACGAGCATTAGCTCACTGTTCCACAGGCTTCACGGTGTCTCCAAACAAAAGATGAATCAAAAGAGCATGGGATAAATATCGAGAACATACAAGAAAATCACAATGCATACAAAGGGGCCAGAAATGAGTACGCAGACTACGAGAGTGGCTGAGAAACATTACAATAACGACATTTCTTTTCAGGCCAATTCACAGCCAAATCTGTTCCATAGTAATATCTGGAGGACGATGACTGTAAATGATCAGGTTGTCAGACTTAGCAAAGGGGAGGAAGAATACAAGGAAAATAATGAGGTGAGGAAATTAACAAAAGCTTTCATAAAGTACTCAGGCTGAAATCTGCTTTTCCATTAGAGCATAGAGCTCAAGCCGAACGGGTAATGCCATAGAAAACCTTACTGAAATAGCATTGTCACAGGAAGTGAAAAAGCAAATACAGGAATTAGATATGACAAAAGTTTGGGACCGGACAAAATATCGTCATGGACAACAAAAGAGGCTGCTAAAGAATGTTGCAGCCCACTTGCCATAATATTTATTTTCTCTCTAGAAAAGGGAGAACTTCCTGACTGAAGGAAAATGGCTAATGTGGTACCAATCAACAAGAAAGGGGAAAGTCAGAAACCGTTAAACTACAGACCTATATCACTAACAAGTATCCCCCCGGCAAGTTGCTAGAGAGACTGATCCAAAGCCGGCTAATGGAACAGTTAGACCAAATTTTATCTCGAGGCACCAGCACAGTTTTAGTAAAGAGAAAAATCCTGTTTGATAAACTTGCTGCAATCCTATAACTAAATGAAAGAAATCAAGCAAGACAGAAAAGCGTGGGCAAACTGCATATTCCTTTGCAGGCGATGAGTCACAATAACGTGGCTAAAATCGACAATCGACTTGAGAATGGTCCAGGGCGGACCGAAACGTCGTCGTCCCTTCACCTTCTAGTGTGTGGTCTGCTCTGCATATTCCTCGACTGTATGAAAGAAAGCATTTGATACGGTCCTGCATGAATGACTTCTACTCAAATTAGAGGAGCAGGCCAGAAGTCTACATTAGCAGAATAACAACAGCTGCATATACCATTCTGGCCAACATCCGTGTATCCTTCAGAAATTTGGACAAGGGAAAGCTTTCTGGATCCTATATACAGCAAAGGTGAGACCTACACTTAAATACGCATTCTCAGCATTGAACCCTAACCAATAAAAAGACAAGAAGAAGAAACTAGAAAAAGTCCAAAGATATGCAACGAGACTCGTTCCTGAGCAAAAGGGTTTAAGCTATGAGGAAAGATTGAGAGAACTAGACCTTACCACATTGCAGGAAAAGAGAGATAAGTTGGATAAGATAGCAATATATAGGATTCTTAGGGAAGTAGACAAGGTAGACAAAGCAGCATTGTTCAAAGCTAGGAACAGCTGAACAAGGGATCATAGATGAAACCTCTAGACACAAATGAGTCGCAGGGACGTCCAAAAAGATATTTTTCAGTGTTAGATCTGTCGATATACTGGTAGATGTGGAAGTCATTGATGCTAATTAGATTCAAGGTTTTAAATGTAAATATGATAAAAGCGTGAGAAAAGAGACATTGCAGTAATCTAAAAATGTTTAGAAGGCGGGGGCTAGGAGGTTTGACCCTGTAGACACATCTAGGAAAGTACATCTAGGCGAGTTTGGACAAACGTATACACACATGCACACGTCCTTGCAACGAAGTGGATAGTACTCTGGGTTCGCAGTTCTAAGGATCTGGGTTCGATTCCCGGTCGCGGCAGAAAAAGGGCAGAGTTTCTTTCACCTGATGCATCTGTTCACCTAGCAGTAAATAGCTACCTGGATGTTAGACAATTGATGCAGGTTGCATCCTGGGGACGTGTGTGTGTGAGACAGAGAACCATACGTAGTTAATATGGCAGAGGAAAAATAGGTCTCGTGTCGGTAAATTAGACATCGGACGATTAGCAAGGTGGGGTCCAAGAGCTAAGAGATCGACCCTACAGGCAAACAGTAAATACAAACATACCACGCTGAACACCGTAGCCGGTTGCTGTACCTGGCCCCTGGCCTAGACCCCAACATAACACAGTTACAGAAGGTGTTATGGAGCTTCCAAGCTACTAGGTGGGTGTGGTAGTGGGTTTAATGTCCAGTAGTGAAGTGTGTGCTTTTAATACATACTCACACTTGCTCATACTTCACATTAATGGAAATAAACTATATTAATATTGTTGAAGTGACTTTACTTGTGAATTATTTGTATGTGAGGCGGCCTCATGTCAGGTGAGGTGAATGACGTCACAGGTAGTTGACCCATCAGGCCAAGGTAGTCAAGAGGCGGGGCCGGCAGTGTGGCGCGGGCCAGCGTGGGGAGAGGTGCTGCTCGCTGCCCGCCTCATTGGTGTTACTAAGTTAGTCACCTGGACAGTCCTGTGCATGAGATTACCTGCGCCAGGCTTACAGGCAAGTTACTCTAGATGATTACTTATTTTATCACTTTGTGTTCGGTTGGTAGAATAGTCTATATTTGTTTTCTAAATAAGCATAGTTTACAAGATGTTAAAGCTTTATTTGTAAAAAAATAATCAATTAGCTGGTTTACTCATTTACAACTGATATTGAGTAAAATACCTTGGGCTAGGTAAAAGTCTCAACAAAAACAAAGGATCTTTGATGACCTTAGTAAAATAAAATTGTTCTAAAACAACAACTGTGTGATTACATCAACAACAGCGGCTTTAGTGTCAATTTTATAGTGAAATTGACCTTTCGAGCAAAAGTAGGTGGAAAAAGTTTACAAAATTATTATAGTTCAATTCTGGCAGTTAAAAGAAGTTTCTTGTGAACTATAGGATTTCAATGCTTGAAATGCGGACCAAAGACTTTTATTAATCTAGCAAGCGCCACGTGCACCCCCCTCCCACCGGCCCATCCTGTGTGAATGAAACCATTAATCCTGAGTCAGTGTCGTCCACGCTGCAGCCATCCCCAGAGGCGCCTTAATTAACATTAACCTGTGTAATCAAGTACTACATTTTGTCGAATATAAGTAAATATTGTGTATTTAAATTAGATATAGGTCTAGGATAGTTGTGTGAATTAAATTATAGCACCAGAGCGTATTCCAACATCTCCCCCTCGCCTAATATATAATACATATCGATAGTTCACGTATGAAAAAACTATTCTAAATAAATCTTGCATTAAAATGTTGGAAACTGTTCAGTGCACAGACGAGCATAGACTCGNAAGTACTTAAGGAAATCTCGATTTAACCTATAACCGTCTTGTCCCGGCCCGCCCTGTTGCTTTTCCAAGCCTAGGTAACCACATTCATCTAGATCCCGACAGTACCAAATAATCCCGTCCTTCGCGGTCAACAGTTAGACTAGATAGCGGAACAACCAACGGATCTAACTGTACGACACCACCGTAATTCCGTTGCTAGAGAATCTACTAGGCCATCCCTCAGTGAACTCTTGGTACCTTCATGGCTGTACCGTAAAAATCTAGCGATTGGGTCGCCTAACACGCCCTCGGGGATAATAATTAGCGTCCTAATTCTTCCCCGCCCCGACAATTCGAAACCTAGAATTGCTGCTGCGAAAACTACCATGCAACACCCTTGTCCGTAGTTGCAGAGGGTCGAGAAAATAGTACCCTTTCCAACTACCCAAGGCGGCCTCCACTCTTTACTGCTTACTTAGCGCCTACACTTAACTATTTACACTTAAACTACCAGCCACTCACGACGCTAGAATCGCCTACTCTATGCCAATCGCACTACATAGGATTATCGTCGACTCTATCTCGTGGGCCCCGGCTGCACTCTCCACCACACAGCATAACCGAACGAACAAATGCGTGAGACTTCAATAATCGTCAAGAATTATTGAAAAAACCGCTGCTACCATTGTAATAACCGCTTTACTCTGTTGTAATAACCGCTGCCTCTATTGTAATAACACTGAACCATTGTAATCACCTTCTCACTCTGTAACTGTTCTTAACGCTGTACCTGTTGTAATCTCTCTCTCTTCATTCAATACTCCAGCTTAACATTGTTACAGCCCAGTATGACCCCTCACTGGACTGCCACGAATATAAGAGGAATATTAAATGAGGAAGGTACATCCAGAACAAGGGTTATTGATTAAAAAAAATAATAATAAATCATTAAACACTGCCACCACCTTCCCGTTCAACCATACCTGAATGTGTCTTATCACTGATTCCCCAGGAAGGCAAGGAATCAGTAATCAATTTTGGGAATTAGTTTGTTTAATTTTATTTTACTTATTTAAATCCACAGGCAACTTTGATATCTACTAAATGGAGGAGAACATGGGGTTATCCAATTCAACACATAAAAATGACCAAGTAGAGAAATATATCAAAGGAAAGTTTAGTGAATACCACTGGACAAGTTATATAATTTATTTGATTAATCATGGAAATTAAGACAATTTGAACATATACCCTATTCTATTCCCCTAGAGGCACGATGGATATCTACTAAGGACATGAATCAAGTGCACAATACCTTAAATACCACACTGCGGCCACAATGTTGATGGCTGCCCTCAGCCCCTTTTGGATGTGGGCTTGCGGCCCTCCAGTCCCGATACACTCCTCAAGACACACTCATGAATTCTGTTCTACCAGCTCTGTTCAGCTATGCGAAGGGAACAAGGTGCCTCTATGGGGCCCATTGCACCTCCAAGCAATGTTTACAAAACTGATAATTTATGTTCAAGCCCACCTCCTCCAAGATAAGGAGTAGGGACATTTGACTCGCCTGGTATGGGGAAGGAACGGGTGAGGGAAGAGAGGGACTGAGAGGTGGATGGAGAGGGGACTCTGAGTGGGGAGGATTGAGTGGGGAAGCCAGAGGTACCACGAGGCAAGACCACCCTCAGGTCAACCTCTTGGTCCTTGACAAATGGGCGACAGGGGGGGGTGAAGGAAGGAGACGAATGACGGGTAAGGGGAGGGGAGAAAGGGAGAAGGAAGGAGGGGAGAGGGAAGAAGGAAGGAGGGGAGAAGGGAGAACCAATGATCTGAGCACCAGATCATTACATTGGGATCCTTATTGGAGCCGACTATTATTACATATTTATCACTGGATGCACCAGACAACTTGGTATGAATTTGTTGTCATCTGCTGGAGGCAAGTTGCTAACCGGACCGGTGCTTTTCCAGCAAAAATCTGTATTAATTGCCAAACAACCAAACCATTCTATAGTGGCGTGACTAGGCTCGGAGCAGTCACCCCTACAGATCAGTGACAAATCTGAAGATAATGAGTCTAATCCCCCTGTGTTTAAATTGTGGGATTTAGACACTTTAGGTAGTGTCCCTGAGAAGCCTAGTCCAGATGATACATGGACTTACTAGAAATACCTGGATACGGTTGTATGTAAAGACAAACAGTACTGGTTGAGACTGCCATGGAAGTTGAATCACTCACAACTTTTGTGTGTGTGTGTGTGTGTGTGTGTGAGGGGTGGAGGCCAGCACAACCACAGGCCCACCCCACCACCTGTGTACCCAAGAGACCAATGGTCACCTGGGGTGGCAGTCTAGGCCCTATTGTATTGTGCTGTAAGGACCTTTCTCCTCTGGCATACTTAAGCCTCGGCTGTTAGTTCTACTGGGACCCACTGAGAGGGCTCTACCCCTCAGAGCAGGTTTATGACTGTTGGTGCTGATGACTGTAAAGGCATGTTGCCAGCTCTGCTATTTGTCGTTCTAATCATCATCAAATGGTTATAAAAGATTATAACCAGGTAACGCGTGAAATTACTCCAATTAACGTTGCCTGGAGGAGCAAGTATGGAAGAGGCGGCTGCCGGACCATCAGGGTTCTCACCCCACCACCCAGTGATGGTTATGCAGGTGTTAAGTAAAAGTTAGAGAAGGAAACAAGGGAAACAGAAGCCTGGTGAACAACAGGGTGGACGACGTCCAATAGCACCAAGGAGCGAGTACACACGTCTGACGTTCCCTGAAGGCACGAGTGTGACGGACAAGATAGTGTGGAGCAAGAAACTAAGCGAGGTGTACCCACCTGGCCCTGCAGGCGTGCTACGTCCACATGTCAACTCCCGATATGTGTATGTTTCAAGAAAGAAACAGGATGATGTACTTGCTCTTCTACAAGGGAAAATAGGTGATGTAAAGCTCTCCCTTCTAGATAATCCATCACGAAACAAGAAGATGGATGAATACCTAGTCTACAGATACAATCACGGGTATCCACTGGACTGGGCCTATGAGTTAGACGGGGTACACAAAGCAAGAAGATTGAACAAGAATGGAAAGCCTACCGATCAAATAGTCATAGTCATAGAAGACAGAACCGCCACCTGACAAGTATTGGTTTGCTGGGTTGTATGCGCCCCCAGCACGTTCAGGTTGTGGGAGTCTGACCCTGTGGAGTGGTACAAGTGCTGTGGCAGTGGCCACATAGCTAAGCACTGCTGGTGCCCCACACCCAAGAGTGCTCACTGTTCCGGTCCTCATGCACTGAAGGACTGTCAGTATAAGAAGACCAGAAACCAAAGAAAGCAGGAACAGGAGCAACAGAACACTGTAACAGAAGCAGGGCAAAAACCTGGAACTGTGGCTCCGTCTAAACCGCCCCTGAAGTGTCTCAGATGTGGTACGGAGGGAGTAACCATCTGGCACTCAGACTGTCTCAAACGGCCAGCCTCCCTTGGCACAAGGCGGCAAGTGCCCGAGACTCAACAAGTGCCTACTGATGCCGGCTCTAGTACTGTTGACCCATCCCATAGTGGTGACAGTACCAGCAACGCCCCTGACAACACACAACAACCTGAGACAACAGTTAAAGGACAGTTGGCAGCCTTGCAAGCGCAGGTAGCAGAAATGGCCGAAATTATAGAGACGCTACGTCGGGCTCCTTCACAAGATATACAGCAGCCTCCACACTGCTGTGTCACAGCTGTCGCCCACACTGGTAAATGTTCCTGCGGTGGTGGTAACGGCGGCGGCGGCGTCGGTAGTGGCAGTGGTGGTGGCGGCGGCAGCAGAGATGAGGGCGGCGACGTCGTCAGTCAACTCAGTGATGACAGCAGTGATAGCGACACAGAAACGTTAACTGGAGAAGGCAGTCGACCCACACCAGCATATATGAATAACGAACTTAACGAAAGCATTCAAGTCAAGTACCCGAGTGATAATATACTGCGTGACAGTGCTTATGTCATGCAACTTACAGAGAACATTCACTCACGGACCATCCCGAGTTCCTCAGTAATCAGGGGACTGCTGTCATCACCAGATGTTACTGACGACACCAAACACCAGGTTGGTGCGGCTCTTTACATCGTAGAGTCACTAAATAACACATTGTGGAAGTGGGACGAGGACAACAATGGGACCACCAATCCCACGGAGGAACAACACCAAGACGATGGCTGCTGCTGACACAAGGACCATTAGGTTTCCCAGTTGGAACATTCATAGAATCAACAAAAGATTGAATGATCTAATTGCACATGTTACCAGTAACAACATAGATATAATTGCCCTACACGTCCAACATCATAAACAAAACTCCACCAAAAATCAGAGGGTATGCATCCTATACTAACAGCAATGCCACAGGCCTACTAACATGCATCAGAAGTGATTTACCACACACTCTTGTGAGCACGTCACACAATGTACACACACACAGTACCATTACTTGCATGTACAAACTGCAGCAGGCCACTTCTCATTCCTCAATGTATATACTAGAAGCCAGAAACTCAATGTAACATTGCTCCCAGATCTAGACAATCATGGGACAATATACATGGGAGATTTTAATGCTAGACATATTATGCAGGGAGACAGTACTAACAACGAAAATGGATGCAAGTTTATCAAATATGTTTATGACAACAGATTAACCGTGGATACTACGGATATCTAAACTCATTTATTGGGAGGCAGACTTGATTATGTAATGGGTAGAAACCTTGTGCAAAATAGTATGGAATGTTCGTTGGCACTTGGTTAGTGATCACTATGCAGTTTCTGCTTCCTATGAAGTACAGTGTGATGTACCTAATAGACATCAGAGTCGGAAAATGAATATTCCATATGGTTTGCATGACCACTTTATTAATTGTATTTCAAAATGGTGTCAAGATTACAAAATAACGAATGTACAAGCCTTCTCCAGAGATCTCGTTGATACAATTACTACCTACAACGACACATGGGTGTGTTGCAGAGCAAGCCGTAAGCCTAGCAGAAGTTTTTTATTTTTTTTTATTTTTACATGCAAGCATGCGTATAAGTTACAATAAAAGCAGGAACAAATATAACATAGAACAAAAGTACAAAGCACAAAGCACACATATGTACATGGACAAAGGAACAAATCAAGAGAAGACCAGCCAGAAGGGCTGACCACAGAACAAAAATGCATATACAAACATAACACAAATATAAACACAGCAGAAGACAAACATAGGGGAAAACCCCCAGAACAAAATGCACACAAAACAAGCCTACTAACACCTCAAACACATACGGAGAGGCGAGAAAAATACAATAATAAGGATAATAAAAGTAAAGGAAACAAATCTGCCATAACAAACGGAAGGCAAAACAAAATGGCCAAACCAGAACAAAGAGCACACGCCAACAGCCTGAAGGGCACACACTATGACAAACAAGTGCACACGACATCCACAACCGAACACACAAACGCACAGGAACCGCACACCCACCCACCAGCCATACAAAGGAACCCACAACACAAACCAGAGCACACAGGAACCGGGAAACAAAACCCACCCCACCCACTCACACACACACACACACCCACACCCCATCCGCACCACAAAACTATGCAAACAATAGGAAACACAGAATACACAGAAATCATTTGCGTGGAACAACGTGAGAAATGTACTTCTCCGGGAAAAAATCGTAAGGATACTTCCTCTTGTAAGCTTCCCAGACCAAATCTTCAAGATCGTTAGGGTTTTTGATCCCCCGCTGCCGAAGGGGTACCATAAACTCATGAACATCCAGATCGGGCAGCAACGGCCAATGCCCGAGGTCACTGACACAAGTCGCATAACGAGGCCGGGGAGCGCCATCCACGCCCTTCGAAGAAGACGACGACATTGGAGAAGCGAACGAGAGTTGCTGAGACTGTCACGCCGTCGCACGCACAGGAGCAGGGGCCGGACAATGAGACGGTAGCACCTCCATGGAGACCGCAGGAGACACGAAGAGACTGCTCGGACGGAAGAGGCGGCATGACCGCTGCCGAGGAAACGGGGGAACGAGGAAGGGGCCACATAACTCCCAGAGCAAGCATCCTTTCTCAACACCATCACCAGGCTGGTCGAGTATAAGGGAGCCTGTCGGCCGAGCGGACAGCATGCTGGAATTGTCATCCTGTGGTCCTGGGTTCGATCCCAGGCGCCGGCGAGAAACATTGGGCAGAGTTTCTTTTACCCTATGCCCCTGTTACCTAGCAGTAAAATAGGTACCTGGGTGTTAGTCAGCTGTCACGGGCTGCTTCCTGGGGGTGAAGGCCTGGTCGAGGACCGGGCTGCGGGGACACTAAAAAGCCCCGAAATCATCTCAAGATAACCTCAAGGTAGGCCACCCTGCACACCACCAACCTCTGCAGGGGGAACCACCCCCCACAAAGAACCAGAGCCATCCGAAGCAGGCAACGCACCTGAAACAGGACCTTCAGACACAAGACCAGAAGGGGAGGCCAAAACACCGGCACCGACATCCTCAGGCAAGTGCACCTCCACAGCACCGTAGTGTGCACCACAACCGGAGCCACCCCACCGTCAACGGAAGGACCACACTTGTCGAAGTTGCCAACTTCAGCCCACGCAGAAGGACGCCGGGAATGCTTAGGCTCGGGCAGCAGATCATCAGACCCGGAGGCAGATTCAGCGACATGCGCACCACTAGCCGGTGCGAACCGACACACGCCACAGTACGGCAGCATCCTGAACCACATGGGGCATCAGGCCAGACACAGGAGGAAGCGCCGGATCCACCCCAGCTCCCAGCACAGCAGGAACAGACGGCGAGGGCGCAGGGACCAGGACAGACACAGCAGAGGAAGAACTGGAAGACGAGGGGTCCGAGCAGACGGCAGTCGGAAGAGGCTCAGTGACATCAGCCGGAGCAGGCTGAGCACCAGGCGAGGACACAACCTCCAGAGGCGAGGCGACATCAACAGGGGGCACAACAGGCGGAGCAACAGCTGACACAGAGGGCACCTCCTCAGCCGAAGAGACATCCACATCCACCGAATCATCCCCCACAGGAAGCAGCGGAAAATCCTCCTCACTGAAGAGATTCACTGGCGCAACGGCAGGCGCAGGACAGTCAGCAGCCTGATGGCCCAAAAGGCCACAACGATAACACGTCGCGGCTGGCGGGCGTAAAACAACCGAACGGTGTACCCCATAAGGCGCACAGAGGACGGAATATCTGCCTGGAGTCTCATGCCCAGGGTGCGAATGTTAGTCCGCACACCTTAAGTGGACTGGAAGAAACCACGTTCACCCACACACTAACCACTGCGCCAAACCGGCCGAAATACCGCCTTAGCAGACCCTCCGGAAACTCCAAGGGAGGCCCCATGCACACTGACATAAGTCAGGGTACCACTTGGATCAGAGAGGGTCACAGGTGCCCGCACAATCCGGCAGGGGTAACATCCGCCCCTCATATCGCCGGTGAAAATCGCGATACGCCATCTCGTCTNACTAACTGTTCCGAGTTAACACAGTTTTACTATATTAATAGCATTCATATTTATATAAACTTTCCTATACAAAGTTCTATTTCGGTTTCCTGGTGACATCTCGTTGCTGTAGATTCCGGCGACTACCTCATGTTGCTTTGAAGATCCTGTCGTCTGGAGTTCCATTTCCGGCCTCGGCCAACTACGGACAGTACAGGGGGTCTCGTTCTACCCTGCACCTGACTTGAGTGACAGCTGACAGCTGCGGCTGTCAGCTCAGGTGGACCCCGCTAACAGGAACCCGGGTTCACCTCTTCTTATCGCTCCCATACAGTCTGATGGATTGTTGTTAACCATGGCTGCCACAGTAGAGCACAGCTTCGACGTGTCACGATGTCTCGCGTTGGTAGTGAGGTTCGAGTGGCGTTGAAGAGGATGGCATGGTGACAGAACAGGTGGGCCCTGCCTCAGCTCCTGGGCGACGTCATCTACCAGCGTTTACTTGTTATCCCGGTACTACTGGGCCGGTACACCTTTCCGTGCAACCCCTCGTGCAGCTGAGCTTGGGCCGAGGTACAGGGTTGTACCTCATCTGGCGAATCAGCAGCACTCTGTAGGGGTAGTGCTGTTCGTACCCGGGACCACCGCGTTGCCTCTTGTTTCCACAGACGACGCAACCGCAGGTTTGGAGAGCTGACAAGTCGTTGCAATTAGCGCTCTTCTTCGTAGACCACTCGTCTTCCACTTCCGGTTTTCCCGCAGTCTTGACTACGCGGCTGGTGGCTTGGTTGGTGACCTTGAGACAGCTTGCCCACGGCTGTGATGGTGACTGACTCTGACTCTGCTCCGTGAAGACAGCATGGCTGGACTGGGACAACCTCGTTAGTGACGTGAGGTGTCGTGGGTGACTGTACGCCAGTCACCCTTCCGGATAACCATTGACGAGTTACCGGGTACAAGGGGGAGGACTTTATGTAACGTGCCTCAGACCCCGATCTTATCAGCCGGTGGGTCATCCCCAGACCTGCTGATCTCGATCCTTGGTTCACGTGTGACTGGGAGGCTGGAACTGGTGTACCCTCAGACCTGAGAAAGACAGTCAACAACAAATGGCGGAAGCATGGATATACTCTGAGGTATAGGAAGTTGGAACCCCAGAGCAAGCAAGTATGCTACCTGAGTCATGCACATCATAAATACACACCATTGCCTCTACAGGATATTATATGAACTTTTACTAAACCTGACTAGGGGAGATCATTACACTTTACTGTACAGCTCGCGACCTTGTTACCATGGGTGACAAGATTGACTTGACTACTGATGAGATTTGACAGAGGTCATCCTCATCATCGACTCAGCACTTGGATCATAGACAGGTCAGGAATTAGACTTGCTGGGCAAGCTCTAGTTCCTCCCTCGCGTGATAAGTTTTTATTTATTAATATGAATTGTTCTCTCTCAACTTGTCTTCAAAATACTTTAATACCAAAATTAACCGGACCTTTTCTTTCAATTACTCGGTAAAGGGCCCCCGCCATCTAGGTGCAAGTTTCCTACTCTGATTGGCGGGAGCCGCCTCATTAACTCTCACACAAGACTCCCGACTTTCAACTCAAGAGGTCGTACCCTTTTGTCATAATGCTGAGCATAGCGATCTCGTGCTGTCTTGGAAGCCCTAGCTGCAATTCTCCATGCATTTTTCATCTTATTTAAAACTTCTGATGGGAATCTTCCCCATATAAATGTATGTCTGTTAAGCAAACCTGATGGAAATTACATGAATGACCTGTGAACAGCAAAAGGGGTTGGGTGTTATACCCGATGGATGGCAGTGTTCAGAGCCAACTGGACATAGGGGAGTTGTTCGTCCCACGAATTGACATCATGCTCTGCAAGAATTGCAAGCATATCTTTAACTGACCGGTTCGTCCGTTCTGTCATACCGTTAGCCTGAGGGTGATAAGCCGTAGTGAATGCTGAAGTGTTTTCTACAATTTTACATACTTCTCTAAAAATATTCCCATTAAATTCCGACCACGGTCAGAAACTAATACTTTAGGGGGACCGAATACAGTGACGAACCTATCTAAGAACGCCTTTGCAACAGTTCGTGAATCTTTCTGAGGCAATGGCAATCATGTGGTGTACCTGGACAGGTGGTCTACCACCACCAATACGTAACGGTTTCCTGAATGACTGTGATGCAGATCAATCAGATCAGCCCCCACCCGATCTAAAGGTCCAAAATTTCTGGGAATTCTTGCAATGGAGCTTGTACCTTAGGGTACCTTTCCTCCTTTCTCCTCTGGCAGGTGACCACAGGACTTAACGAAGTTAATGACCTCTGTTAACATACGGGGAAAAAAAGAGTGACTTGGCTTTCATGTGATTTTTAAAAATCCCCGGATGACCTGCATCTTAGACGCAATTGCGAGTTTCAACGCCGACTTCTTCAACACCTCTGGGATAACCAGCTGAAAACTGCACGATCCTTCTGTCCCTTTACATAAAATAAGACCCCATCCCTCATTCAAAATCATGAATTGCTAAATTACGTTTCTTCGACGGTATTTTCCTCCCTCCAAAAGTTCAATAATTTCCTTTCCTCCACCTTGGTTCGTTCATCTGGAATTCTCGCATTTTTCACTGGAATATTTTCAATATTAAGATTTACGTAATAGTAGCAATGTTCTACTCAAAGTGTCTGGTACAACATGTGATGGACCAGCTTGTAAAGTATTTGGAATGAGTGAGCAGCTAGTTCATGAGACCAAGTGACATGCGAGGGCACTTAGTTCTTTTCTTAAAAATATGAGTTAAAGCCCTGTGATCTGTATAAATGACAAAGTGACGTTGGAAAGATACGGTTCAAAGTACCTGACACTTTCTACCACTGCCAAGCCTCTCTATCCGTTGCAGAATAGGCGGACCTCCGGACCCTTAACCTTCCTGCTGAAATATGCTAACTGGGTGAGGAAGATTGTCATTATCACGTTGCATTAAGCACCCACCAATTGCTATGCCACTGGCGTCAGTGTGTACTTCCCACTCCTTATCAAAATCAGGTACTGCCCAGACTGGGTGGTAATGAGTTGACTTTTTAATTTTGCCATAAGCGTTATCATGCTCAGGTTTCCAAATGAATTTAACATTTTTCTTAGTGAGCTCAGTTAACGGTGCTGTTGTACTTGCAAAACCCTCAATGTGGCGACGGAAATATCCGGCTGCCCCCAGAAACCTTCGAACATCCTTTGCTGTCTTAGGTGTAGGCATGTCAGCAATGGCACGACAGGAGTCAGGGTCAGGTCGGATACCATCTGTGCACACCTGGAATCCCAGAAACTTGAATTTCTGAGATGCCAGAGTGCACTTACTCATGTTAAGTTTGAAACCCACCTTATCTAACAGTGTCAACGTCTCAGTCAAATCTCGTAGTGCTCATCAAACGTCCTGGAGTAGATAACCACATCATCTAGGTACGCTAATGAGTGCCTTCCCAAGACTGGGCTGAGGATATAATTAATTGCCCTCTGTAATGATGAAGGCGCTGTCTTTAACCCGAAAGGCATCCGCTTGAATTGATAAGTATGAACCCCATCAGAGAAGGCGGTCTTCTCTCTATCCTTCTCAGCGACTGGGATGGCCCAATACGCAGATTTCGCATCCAGAGTAAAAAGTATTTGGCTGCCCCAAACTGATGTATTATTTCTTGTATCCGTGGCAAGGGATATACATCATCTTTAGTAATTTCGTTGATCTTTCAGTAGTCAACACAAAACCTATAACTACCATCCGGTTTACGTACCAACACTACTGGCGACAACCATGGTGATGTACTAGGCTCTAACACATTCTATCTCAACATCGTCTGACACTCATCCCTAATTACTAACTTCGCCCGTTCCGGAAGCCTCCATTGACGGGTATAAATAGGATGATGATC
>WNGS01164740.1:86992-97368 GCA_020271785.1 Procambarus virginalis | reverse complement strand
TTTGTTGCTGTTTTGCGCTCTCGCAAGTGATGTCAATAGTTTTTTATTTGGTGTTGATATGCCTTATGATTTGGCGGCATTTTATAGGTATGTTCTTATAGATAATTCTATTTCGAACACAGTGATACCAAATTAAATACGTACGGCTATAATTAGTGTCAGGACAGTAAAAAGAGTATATACACTTTTCGGTCTTACCGTTAGGCGCGCGAAACGCCGAAAGCACATAGGGTAAGTATTTTTCATTTCACCGATAGCGCGAAAGTGTTTTAAGGGAGGTGTAGTGCCGGTTTATGAGTATACTCTACACAAACAGGGGGAAGATGGCCACCCATGTCAGAACCACCACATCAACACGCAGCCAGGCAGGATCAAACTGGGAAGGCAGAGATGCCCACACCACTGGCGACCAAAATGGCAAACACCCCAACAGCCACGGAGGGTCAGCAAGACGACCTCACTCCACGGCCGCCAGCAGTTGACTCCTGGCTGGTGGTGACACCATGGCTGGTGGTGGCGCCATGGCTATGGTGGCGCCACGGCTGGTGTTGACGCCATGGCTGGTTGTGCTGCCATTTCTGGTGGTAACGCCATGGCTGGTGGTGGAGCCATGGCTGGTGGTGACATCATGGGTGGTGGTGGCGCCATGGATGTGACGATACCATGGCTGGTGGTGACACACACATAATATTTACGTTTTGGAGGATTACGGCGTCGATAACTGCTAACGATCGTTCATCAAGTCCACTCCGACCGACGCTTAAGGCTCCAGTTCGTATAAAAATATATTGTTCTGCCAAGTATACTATATATGCTCAGCAGGTTAAGGGAGGTGTAGGGCCGGTTATGAGTAGACTCTCCACAAACAAACATGTGAGCTTTATGCCTCCAGTCTACTGATTGACTCATGGATATGAGTAATCACCCAATGACCACCTGAATTTAATAATATATTTTCACCAGGTGTTGTGTGTTTGCTGTGGCTCAGAGTATGAGGCCAGCCTGGCGTATATGTAAGGTGGAGGCGTCTACCCCGGGCCCTCGTGCCCTCAAAGCTCAGCAGTAATTTAAGAATGCATTTTGGTTAATTTAATTGACCGAATGTTTAAGTTCTAATTAAATCTTGTTGTCAGGTGTGAACTAATTATAAATAAAATATTACATCAATAGAACCTCATACTGTGAATTTATGTAAATATTTTAAACAAACAACCTACGAAACAGTCTATTGAAGGTAAGATAAGGGAGGTAAGAATTATTTTATTCACATAACCCCACAATGAGGATGGTGAGAGTGATGAAGAAGGTAGAGGATGGTGCAGAGTAATGAGGACCTCCTGGTGCTCCCACCAGCGTAAACATCTTCCCCTTGCCCCCGATCTGCTGCCAGCTCCAATCAGGAACACAACACCATGCAGTTAATATACCTGACAGTGACGGTGTTGAGGATAGTGATGGTGATAGTGACAGTGACGGTGGTGTGTTCACAGCAGCAACACCTGGCTGCCGAACACACACACACAGTTAGTTGCTGGAGTTGTGTATGGAGGAACATGAGAATATAGTCAACTATGGCTAACCTCACTCTAACCGTTTGATTCTCAAGACAGGGATACCTTGTGTAGTTTCCGGGAATCAACAGCCATGCGGCCGGTCTCCGACCAGGCTTCCCAGTTGTCGACTGGTCATCCAGGCTGTTGGATGTGGCTAATCGCTTCCTGATATTTGAATCACAGCCTGGTTGATCAGGTATCCTTTGGAGTTGTTCGTGGAGTTCTCTCATGAACACTTGTGAGACCGGCCAGTTATGCCCCTAAGTGTAGCATTATTGTTGAAGAGTTTCGGGCCTCTGATGTAGATAGAGTTCTCACTCAATGTACCTATTGCACCACTGCTTTTCAACGAGGGTATTCTGCTCGTTCTGCCATGCCTTCTGGTCTCATTTGGTGTTATTTCTGTGCGCAGTTTTGGATCCGCTCCCTCTAATATCTTCTATGTGTATATTATCATGTATCTCTCTCGTTTGCCCTCTAGAGCAGGGGTCTCCAAACTATGGCCCGCGGGCCACATCCGGCCCGCCACATAATTTCATCCGGTCCGCCAAACAAATCCCTGTGTGGTGGCCTTGAAAAATAATTATCGTACGAATGGCATCACAGAATTATTCAAAGCTGGGGCTGCTGACTGGTGGCGCTCAGCCCGAGTCAGTTTTCCTCTCTCTCGATAGTGTGACGCACAGATACTAGTACTGGTAGGTATGTGTTGTGCATTACAACCAATCAGTTGTGTATAACTGTATATTGTGGGGATGGAGGGGAGTGGGGCTTCGCTGCTTCTGTTTCAGGGAGCACAAACACTGTACAATATTCTTTTCTCTGTACTTTGACAATACCTTTATCTTAGTTATACAAAATAGCAATAATACTATTGTAGCCAAAAATATTGCATGTTTAAAATAGTTAAAATGGTAACCATTAACTTTATCAATGAAAGCTGTTGCCATAATATTTACACTTTATAATAATATTATTATAATAATATTAATTATTGTTTTTTGTTTTTTTTTTCATTTTTATTCCTTCGGCCCGCATAAATATGGGAAATATATAATGTGGCCCTTACATTGAAAAGTTTGGAGACCCCTGCTCTAGAGAATACAGATTAAGAATTTTAATCTGTCCAATAATAAGATGACTTATAGAGTGGATTCAGCAGCAAAAGGATCTTTGCACGCTCGAGGTCAACAATTTCCGACTCTGAATTGGGCTGTTACAGGCCAACATATTCCACCCTAGAGAGCAAAGTGGCCATTGATCTATTAAGTCGATTGGGAGGTAGGTGTGGCACTAGGCAAGAGGGCCATGGGTTAGGCACTGGGCATAAGGCCATGGGTGAGGCACTGGGCATGAGGGGCGTGGGTAGGCACTGGGCATAAGGGCGGTGGGGTAAGGTGCTGGGCATAAGGGCGGTGGGTACGGTGCTGGCATAAGTTCAGCGGGTAAGGTGCTGGGCATGAGAGCCATGGGTGAGGCACTGGGCATAAGGGCCATGGGTGAGGTACTGGGCATGAGGGCCATGGGTTAGGCACTGGGCATAAGAGCGGTGGGGTAAGGTGCTGGGCTAAAGGCAGTGGGTAAGGTACTGGGCATAAGGGCCATGGGTGAGGCACTGGCATGAAGCCATGGGTGAGGCACTGGGCATAAGTGCCATGAGTGAGGCACCGGGCATAAGGGCCATGAGTGAGGCACTGGGCATGAGGGCGGTGGGTAAGGTGCTAGGCATAAGGGCGGTGGGTAAGGTGCTGGGCATAAGTTCAGTGGTAAGGTGCTGGGCATGAGGCCGGTTGGTGAGACACGGGCATGAGGTCGGTCGGTGAGGCACGGGGCATGAGGGCCGTGGGTGAGGCACTGGGTATGAGGCCATGGGTTAGGCACTCGGCATAAGGGCGGTGGGTAAGGTGCTGGGCATAAGAGCCATTGGGGGGCACTGGGCATGAGGCCCATGGGTTAGGCACTGGGCATAAGGGAGGTGAGTGAGGTGCTGGGCATGAGGGCCATGGGTGAGGTACGGGCATAAGGGCGGTGGGTGAGGTACTGGGCATAAGGGCGGTGGGTGAGGTACTGGGCATAAGGGCGGTGGGTAAGGTGCTGGGCATAAGGGCGGTGGGTAAGTGCTGGGCATAAGGGCGGTGGGTAAGGTGCTGGGCAAGGGGTCGGTCGGTGAGGCACGGGGCTGAGGTCGGTCGGTGAGGCACGGGCATGAGGGCCATAGGTGAGGCTCTGGGCTTCAGGGTGGTGGCCGAGGCTTGGGGATAAGTGCCGTGGGTGACGCACATGTCATTATGGCCGTGGCTGAAGTTCTGGGCATGAGGGCCGTGGGTGAGGCGCTTGGCATAAGAGTGGTGAGTGGTGAGGTGTTGGGCATGAAGGTGGTGGGTTTGGGGAGGCACTGGGCATAAGGGCCGTGGGTGAGGTGGTAAGCACGACGCAGTGGGTGAGGCGCTGGTCATACACCCAGCTGTTACTGGTGCTCCCACACCCAGCTGTTGCTGCTGCACCCACACCCAACTGTTGCTGGTGCCCCCCACACCCAGCTGTTGCTGGTGCCCCCCACACCCACCTATGCTGGTGCTCCCACACCCACCTGTTGCTGGTGCCCCCCACACCCAACTGTTGCTGGTGCCCCCCACACCCAGCTGTTGCTGGTGCCCCCACAACCACCTATTGCTGGTGCTCCACACCCAGCTGTTGCTGGTGCCCCCCACACCCAACTGTTGCTGGTGCCCCCCACACCCACCTATTGCTGGTGCTCCCACACCCAGCTGTTGCTTGTGCCCCCCACACCCACCTGTTTCTGGTGCTCCCACACCCAGCTGTTGCTGGTGCTCCTACACCCAGCTGTTGCTGGTGCTCCCACACCCACCTGTTTCTAGTGCTCCCACACCCACCTGTTTCTAGTGCTCCCACACCCAGCTGTTTCTAGTGCTCCCACACCCACCTGTTTCTAGTGCTCCCACACCCAGCTGTTGCTGGTGCTCCCACACCCACCTGTTTCTAGTGCTCCCACACCCACCTGTTTCTAGTGCTCCCACACCCACCTGTTTCTAGTGCTCCCACACCCACCTGTTTCTAGTGCTCCCACACCCAGCTGTTGCTGGTGCTCCCACACCCACCTGTGCTGGTGCCCCCACCCAGCTGTTGCTGGTGCTCCCACACCCACCTGTTGCTGGTGCCCCTACACCCAGCTGTTGCTGCAGGCAGCACTTACATGGAGTTTATTTTATCGCCTGCAGCGTTACGACATGGCACCTGTATTAGTTATTATCTGAGTTCAAATTAACAACTGAACAAGGTAAAAATGCCTGCCGAACTGGTGTCCGTGATTTTGGTAAGTTGCGTCCTCAATCTGAATCCCAATGATGTACTGATGTTTGCAAAATGTCTGGTATAAAGGGACCACTTCGAACACTGTACTGCGAGTTGATCTAATATGGCGAGTCTCCTTCCTTCCCGAAAGTCGCGTATGCGCATAGCTCCCAGTAGGGACCCGAGCATGAATTTGATGTATTTATTAAAGCAAAAATAGGGAAGGAAGTGTTTATGAATACTTTATGTGGTGATGTTAGCTTCTCACAGTGCAGGTCAGTTAATATAGACTGCACAAATAAAACGAGACTCCTTTGGAGGTGGAAATAATTTTAGATTATGATATTATTTACTGGAACAGCGATCAATCTGGGTAAAGGAATTCCAGTAAACTGTTGTATACTTAATAAGGTAAACCTATTACTAAATAATTATCCCTAATAAAGGAATGTAAATGACTGAACTTCTATTAGATCTACAGATATGTGGAAATTTATTCTCCGTGGGTGGCTGACGCAACACTGCACAATTCTAGGAGAAATTACATGATGTTCCACATCCTAATGCAATGAATTCTATGATACTAAACTACGGATTAGTAGTGTTAGTAAATTATTACGCTTAGTAGAGGAAATACATCCCATTGTACTAAGGGTCAGTAAATGAGTATTAAATAATAATGAAGCCAAATACAGGAAATACATCCAATTGTATTAGGATTGAAAATAATTGTTGGAAATTTCCAAATATCTCTGGGGCGGAAAATTTCGGGTCGTAGTTCATTGTTAAGTACTAATGTACCTGTTCCCTTTCCTTGAAGTTTGATTCTTATATGTTAGTAGGTTAGTATTTACATAACGAATGTCCCGAATCTGTGACAAGTATACTCTGTTGTCACGGGTGCATCTATGTAATGATTAATATATATCCTATATGTCTCTTTGAGATAAAGTAGATACTGAATTTACAATGAGATTGATGTCTAGGGTCGCGTTGACTTGTACTTAGATGAGTTACTAGACACTAACTAATAATTGCAAACTCATAAATCACCTCAACATCAAACGAGAAATTCTATGTGTTTATGCAAAATTTAATTTGGAATAAGGTGCAGTTCTTGCTGAACAAGTATTATAGGCTATGCAATAATAATAACTAAGTTCCTAACCTAGCTAAATTCTATATAAAGTAGAGAACTGAGTACATGAGTATCAGTCTCTATAAATGCAGTCAGTGGTATGCTTTATTGAGTACAGATTTAACTTACACTCAGCTGACCCTAACTAATGTCCCTAATCTACCTAAGTAGAGGGTAAATGCGAATTATATACATTAGGCTACAGTCCTATAACCTCTCTGGAAGTATAACTAAACACATATAGCAACCTAAGATCCTGAATGAGAAATAAACCTGCTTTGTTTATTTACATTATTTTACAGTACTATAACTCTCTAGAGATATAATTAAGCACATGATAACCTAAAGGATAAGATGAGTTTATTCTATTATGAGAAACAACTTGTTTCACTACTAATAGTCATCTGGTAAATGTTCACTTACAGGCTATTGCAAAGTTCAATTTTGCTTGTGCTAAGATGCTTCTTCAAACTGTATCTAAGATGCTTGTGGGCAGAGACAATAAGCAGAAGCAGCCCAGACAAAACTGATACAACCTGCAGGTGTATCACATTAAATGATTACTAAATCCTTGTCCAGACGACTTGGTATGAATGCTGTCTTTTCTGGAAGACTTCCCTAAGATACTATAAGATGCTATGAAGACTGAATGTGGTCAATTATTATTGTTGAAAACAGTTCTGGGTCTACAGGGGGGTCAATGACATTTGTCGCTGTGACGTGAACCAGTTTAGGCTACTAGTCACTGACTGATCCACTGAGATCCATAGAAACTAACTTGACTAGTACTAATTGTACCAGACTCAATCTAGAATTAATGTTGGTTGTCAGCTGGCATAGGCTTCTTCAGGTTCAAGACTCTACCTGTAAGTAAGTAGCCTCTTGCTGAATTTAACAAGTTCATTCCCTGCTGGCTTGTAGTTCCAGTAATGAACTGATAATAATGCCCAGCAAACACAACGTTTGTGGACAATTTTAAATGGGGCCACAAAGGTAATACTGTAACTTTTGACATAAATATGTATTTCTGACTGTAAAACCCTTAAATATAACTAAAATCATATCCTACGCTGGACGCATTCTAGTGAATTATATCCATCTCTAATACGGCGACCAGAAATGAAGTGCATATATATCTAAATGGAGCCATGCGATCAAGCATGAATTCCACTTCAAATGCCTTGAAGTGAGTAAGAGTATGAGAGTTAGTAAGAGTAAGAGTGAGAGTGAGTAAGAGTGACTGAGTGAGTAAGAGTGACTGAAAGTGAGTAAAAGTGTGAGTAAGAGCGAGTAAAATGACTGAGAGTGAGTAGGAGTAAGAGTGAGAGTAAAAGTAGGAGTAAGAGAGAGTAGGACTGAGTGGGAGTGAGTAAGAATGAGTAGGAGGGAATGAGAGTGAGTGTGTGTGAGAGTGAGTGAGAGTAAGAGTGACTGAGAGTACGAGTGAGTGAGAGTGAGTAGGAGTGAGTGAGAGTAAGAGTGACTGGGAGTGAGTAAGAGCAATAGTGAGTAAGAGTGAGTGAGAGTAAGAGTGGGTAAGAGTAAGAGTGACAGAGTAAGAGTGACTGAAGGTGAGTGAGAGTAAGAGTGAGTGAGAGTTAGAGTAAGAGTGACTGAGAGTGAGTAAGAGTGACTGAGAGTGTGGAAGAGTGAGCAAAAGTGAAAATGAGTGAGAAAGAGTGACTGACAGTGAGTAAGAGTGATTGAGAGTGAGTGAGAGTAAGAGTGATTGAGAGTGTGTAAGAGTAAAGAGTGAGTATGGGAGTGGGTAAGAGTGAGTGAGAGTTAGAGTAAGAGTGACTGAGAGTGAGAAAGAGTGATTGAGGGTGAATAAGAATAGAAGTGTGTAGGAGTGACTGAGAGTGAGTAAAAGTGACTGAAAGTGAGCAAGAGTGATTGAGAGTGAGTAAGAGTGACTGAGAGTGAGTAAGAGTGATTGAGAGTAAGAGTGAGTATGAGAGTAGGAGTGATTGAGAGTGAGAGTAAGAGTGATTGAGAATAAGAGAAATAGTAAGAGTGTGTGTGAGAGTAAGAGATTAAGAGTAAGAGCAGGAGTAAGAGTGAAAGGAAGAGTGAGTATGAGAGAAAGAGTGTGAGAGTAAGAGTGATTGAGAGTAAGAGTGATTGAGAGTAAGAGTGATTGGGAGTAGGAGTGAGAGTAAGAGTGATTGAGAGTAAGAGTGAGTAAGAGTATGAGAATGAGTATAAGAGTAAGAGTGATTGGGAGTAGGAGTGAGAGTAAGAGTGATTGGGAGTAGGAATGAGAGTAAGAGTGATTGAGAAAAGGAGTAAGAGAAATTGAGAATAAGAGTAAGAGTGAGAGTAAGAGTAAGAGTGAGTATGAGAGTAAGAGTGATTGAGAGTAAGAGTGATTGAGAGTAAGAGTGATTGGGAGTAAGAGTGAGAGTAAGAGCGAGTAAGAGTATGAGAGTAAGAGTGATGAGAGTAGGAGTGAGTATGAGAGTGCATAAGAGTGTGAGGTGTGAGAGGGTAGCTGGCCCAGGGAGGCAGGATGTGTGTGGTCACAGTTAGGCTTTGGCCTTAATGTGATCTCTAATGTTGGTTTATATATATATATATATATATATATATATATATATATATTATATATATATATATATATTATATATATATATATATATATATATAATATATATATATGTTGGATTTTTTGTCCTGTTTTAACTTATAATTATTTAGCAGGAATGTAAAAAGATATTGCACAGTATTAATGTGCCAATAATATATGCATTATTTCCTTGATATCCAAACTGGTTGTTCAAAGATAATATACAATCTTTGAAGGAAACATTTTGAGAGGGCGAAATGGCAACTTTGGGCTGGTGGTGAGAGAGATACACATGGTTAGTATTGCTCTGGCCTTCAGTGGTGGAGGGTCCCAGCTGGCTGCCACAGCCACCGCTACCAGCGCTACCGCCTGCCACCAGCCACCACAGCAGCACCGCCAGCCGCCACTTGTCACTGTCCGCCGGTGGCAGACAGTGACAAGTTGAAAATTTTTAAACTTCTCAGACATAAAGAAAGTTCCCCTATCAGAATGTATATATGCAGGCATACCAAAGATTGCAAACAACTGCACCAGGCACTGAATTACTGTACCAGTAGTCATATCTGAACAAGAAAATGCAAAAAGGAATCTAGAGAATTCATCTACAACTGTAAGAATATATTTATTCCTTGAATGTGATGGAAGTGGTCCTTTAAAATCTATGTTGAGTCTCTCAAATGGCTGAGTAGCTTTAATCAAATGCCCAGAGTCAAACTTGCAAAACCGAGGTTTTAGTTCAGAGCATGGAGAGCAAGAATTAGTCATCTTTTTCACTTCTTCCACAGAATAAGGCAGATTTCGACATTGGACATAATGAGCCATACGAGACACTCCATGGTGACAGATTGTCATATATTTCCTTTAGTTCATCCACACTGGTGGCACCACATACATGTGAGAATGCATCAGCGGGTATGTTCTTTTTAGCTGGGCGATATACAATGTCATAGTGGTAACAGGAGAGTTCGACTTGCCATCTAGCAATTTTAGTATTTTTAATCTTACCAGCTGATTTAGAGTTAAACATAAAAGCAACACTGCGCTGGTCAGTCACAAGCCGAAAATGGCGTCCAATGAGATAGTGTCGCCACTTCCTTAGAACTTCAACAATGGTATAAGCTTCCTTCTCCACCGATGAGTGCCTTTGTTCACTATTTGAAAGTGTTCGGGAGAAGAAAGCTACTGGTTGTTCATTCTAGGTTAGGGTAGCGGTAATAGCATGATTTGAAGCATCGGTTTCCACAGCGAAAGGAGCTGTTGGGTCGATTGCTCGAACTACTGCCTCAGCAATATCTTGTTTCAATCCTTCAAAAGATTTTGCAGCAGCAGCAGATAAGGGAAAACCATTGGCATGAGAGAGAGGACGGATCTTCTCAGAAAAGCCCAGCACCCAACGGGAGTAATGTGCAAGCATTCCCATTGTTCTGCGTAAAGAACCTGTGTTGCTTGGTAGTGGAAGTTTTAACAGTGGCTCGAGGCGTTTTGTGTCAGGCCGAATTTCTCCTTCTTGTATAAGATATCCCAACAGCTTTATAGACCAGAGTCGAAAACTACATTCTCAAGATTCAGGGTCAAGTTACACCTGCTTGCAACGTCCATAAAATGTTTCAGATTTTAATCATGGTCTTCTTCAGAATCTCCTCACACACAGACATCATCTACATAAGCAAACGTGCCTTCACTCCTTCTTTCTCGAGGATGCCATCAATTACTCTTTGGAAACTGGCCACTCCATTAGTGATCCCAAATCGGATACGATTAAATTCAAAAGCTTCCCACAAGCTTCAAAGGCTGTATAGGGTTT